>RJVU01037189.1:993411-1006575 GCA_003731715.1 Anabarilius grahami | reverse complement strand
ACCACCGCCTCGGGCAGCCTCTCGCGGTCTTCACACTCCCGCGCTGCCCGAACTCCGCAGCACCGCGATCCCCCTCATCAGCGAGGGCTCTCCGACAGCATGTCCCTCCTTCCTCCCGGGTTTCGGCACCAATGTAACACTGTTCGTTAGTACGGGAAGAAGGAGGCGGGAACCGGAGAACATTCAACATAAGTTTTAATTCCAAAATAAACAAATACAAAACAAAAGTAATGCCGGCAGACCCTCACGGACGTCTGCCGGCCACACAAACATAATAAAACATAAAATAAAGTCCAGGCCTGGTCCTCTCTCGTCCGTTCACTGTCGTCGCTCCTCCTTTTATGCTCCCGGAGCTCCTCCGTGAGGGACTCGAGGCCGGTGCGCCTCACAGGTGACGATCATTAACACTCGCGTCACCGGCCTCGCGCCGTTCCCTCACGGCTCTCGCCCGCCCTGCTCGCCACATACCCCCATGGCCCCTCGCAGGCCGGGGGGTACTCCCGCCACTGCGCTTACTCCCCCCCCCGGGGCCTGTCTCGGCGGCCGCAGCACCTGGGGGTAAGGACAGACGAGACGAGAGAAAGGAGACGGAAGCAAGGGGAGCGACAGGACGATCATTAACACTCGCGTCACCGGCCTCGCGCCGTTCCCTCACGGCTCTCGCCCGCCCTGCTCGCCACACAGGTGTTTAGAGTTAATTAGTTGATTCAGATGATTAGGTTAATAGCTCGTTTAGAGAACCTTTTCATGATATGCAAATTTTTTGAGATAGGAATTTTGGGTTTTCATGAGCTGTATGCCAAAATCATCAGTATTAAAACAATAAAAGACCTGAAATATTTCAGTTGGTGTGCAATGAATCTAAAATATATGAAAGTTTAATTTTATCATTACATTATGGAAAATAATGAACTTTTATCACAATATGCTAATTTTTTGAGAAGGACCTGTATAATAGATTTTAATAGACAGGCTGCGGGCCATTTGAAATTCATCCCCGGGCTGCAGTTGGCCCGCAGACCGTAGTTTGGAAACCCCTCATCTACACGTATGTAATTTTCATGTTAAAGTGTTCTTGAAGCAACACATAATGAAAAAAGTGTAATAATGGGAGTAATAATTGGCAAGATTTTCATAATAAGAAACAACGTATCATCCTTCAAATTTTGTCCACAAAATCACGAAATGTTCAGAAAATGCCGTTTTGATGCACTTTGAGGTGGTGTGACAGTTCAACTGGCAGCGCGGAGCTCGAGTGAACGCGATCATCTCTTCCTTATTAATACTAGTTACAGAATAAACATGAATGAACAGCTAAAAGTATGTTGAAAGATACAGTACAACTTACTGAAACGATCATATCTCATGTACTCGCTCAGTGTTTCAACAGCAGAAAGAAGTCAATAAAACAGCTTGTAATATGTCACGTAGCATTTACCTCAGAAAAGCCATTCTGTGTCCACAGCTTAGTTCGCCAGAGAAATGATTTATTTCGCTTAATATATGCACTGTATTAGCCTATATATTCATTATATTTTACTTAATGTTAGTGATGTCTTGATTATTTAATGTATGTTTAAATAAATCTATTGTGAAAATGACAGCCACTGTGTATAAATGATTATATTTCAACAACGAATTGGAGTAAAACTATTTTATAATTAGATTTAGAAGTTAATGCAAAAACTGCCTTATGTGCAGCTTACATTTTTTTATTGGGTGTTGATTATTATCATTAAAAATCAATTAGAGGTTGAATTTAGACTAATAGTTTGAGCTCAGTTGTTAACCTTCAATATTAAAGTAGCATAATGTTCAAGTAAGGGCTCCTTACATAGTTGATAGCATTAGCAGAGATCATTTTTTTTATCCTTAAAAAAATTTGTTATAATTTAATTTAATAAATTTAAAGACAGAAACACAATTTGTTCAGTAAACCACTGTTTAATAAAAGAAAAAAGAAGCAATTTTATGTTTAGTTTTATACCCACCTGCTGTACCGAACCATGACTTCAAAACCGAGGTACGTACAGAACCATGAGTTTTGTGTACCGTTACACTCCTAATATATAATATATATATACATATATCACCAATACATTTTTAGGTGTTTTTTTATACCAAACTTTATATAAAGATGATTCTCAACTACGTTATGAAAGATAGAATGATTTGGATTTTGCTTTATGCAATATGTGTAAAATGGACATAATTTTTTTCCATTTTTCATTATATACAATGTATCTACATGTATGTAATTTGCATATTAATGTTTTCTTGGAGCAACACAATGAAAAAAAGTGTAATAATGGGAGTAATAATTGGCAAGATTTTCATAATATCTCATAATATTTCATAGGAATATTGACAACGAAATGAAAATTTAAATAAAAATTAGTCAGAAGTAAATGATAATAAAATATATTTTCATCAGGGTGTTAAATTGGATCACAAAATTAATGTCAGCCATTTTTAAAGACCAACGAGAGGGAGAGGTCATGGTGAAACCTCCGAACATTTGGGGTCTCTGAAAAATCCCTGAATGTGCTCTTTACATGACATCCAGCCAAAAATATGTATCAATACAACTTTCTGAATTAAAATCACTAAAAGCCTTCATTCCATCTGAAAAAATAGTCCCCGACCGTGAACAGCAACAGAAGTTACATTATTACGCCATTAGATGGCGGCAAAGACTATCTTTTTTGAGTGTGTCAGTCAGTGGCGAAGACTTTTACATCGAAAAGACTGAATTGTTGTGAACAAGACGCAACTGACAAATGCTTTGACTAGCGCTGTCAGTCACAGGAAAACCCCTTAACTCTTAAAAGGACAAGATAATACATCAGACATTTAAACTAATTTTTTATTATGAACATAGGACTGACCTGAAGGATAATGCTAAATCTGAATGCAGGTAATAAACTCGCTCAATCAATCTCTCTCACAATACTCTTCTAGTTCTACATACAGTAAGCTTCAATGAGAACCAGTGATGAGAATAACGACGTTATAAATAAACGGCGTTACTTTTTTCAGTAACGAGTAATCAAATGAATTACTTTTTCCCCCGTTACAACGCCGTTACCGTTACTGACAAAAAAATGCTGCGTTACTATAATTGAGCTCGCTGAAGCGGTTTACATCCGAGTAGGCTCTCTCTCAGCCATAGGACCTGCAAAGTTTTTTCTCTGGTGTGTGTGTTGGGGTGGGACACATGCTAACTGATGACGATTGGTGTGTGACTAGAGATGATAGACCTGCAAAGCGTTTTGTTGTAAAGAAATAGTACAGGTTAGTCATACACAAATATAATTTTAAACTGATAATAATGTTCGATGCTCCATGTGTGTGGGTGTGTGTGTGTCAGAGCATGCGAGCGGAGCGCAAGCTCAAACCAGAATACAATCAATCAATCTGATGCATTTTGAGATTCTTTTTTTGCCAACCTGGGGAGAGCTGGAGAAACTTAACTTCAGCCATGAGTCAAAAATTATTATGGCCTCCTTGCTAAGTATTATGAAGGGGGATCGAGGGGGTATCTTTATTGGTGTCGATTTTCAGTCTCTTTTTAATGATAGGCTTTAAGCATCTGTCAATCATCCCCACTTGCTATTTGGGGGAAGAACCTAGCGCTATGATTGATCGAACTCTTCTTCTTTTGCTGTTGCTTGATTTGAGGACTGCGTGTGCACAGAGGCGTCACCCGGTTTTTGCGTAGTTTAGAGTGACAAATCATACCAGCGAACTTTGAAGTCAAAATGCGTATCCACTTCGCAAATTGCGTACAGGTTGGCAGGTCTGCTTATTGATAGAACGGTGGACCACTTTACCTTCTGCCTTGTCAGTCCCCTCACCTCAAAAACTACCTCCTCAAAAATGGTAGCGTTAGCTAATAATTTTCCACCGGAGCTTTAGCTAGCTAATGTTGCGTTCTCTCCTGCTGTGTTCAATGACTCAATTCATCAAGCTGTAGCTAACGTTACCTAAGTCTATGTCAACAGAGCTCCTGGGTAACTTAACTTAGATATACCAGAAATTTTCAAATTATTGAAACCATCACTCACCAAATTCAGTCAGGTAAATCGCCGAGGCCAGGCGTGCTTTCAGCTTCTGATGGTGGTCTGCACTGGTGATGCAAGGCCCTTCGCGTTAATATTTCCATGCACTCGTGCTCCCTTCTGGCACGCGCACCTGTTCGCAGTTCACTGAATCGCAGTTCACTGAATCGCAGTTCACTGAATCTCGCGCTCCCTTCTGGCACGCGCACCTGTTCGCAGTTCACTGAATATGAATACCCCTCCAAAACAGATTTTCTCATCGAATCTACACGATTCACGTAGGTCACCTATTTTGGTTTCAAAACAGCGAATTTCGCCGAAAGGTGAGGGATTTTAATGGATGCATGTCTGTGAGGCAAGTAGCCTATACACTGAGTTTCTGTTCATTTAGCCTGTAAGACGCGCTCCAGTTCGCGTGCAAGTGATCGCGCCGGCACCTCCATGTCATGATTATATTTTCTGCTATATTTGCTTCTTATTAAATCCAGGCAATTGGTTGATGAAACATTGGTTAAAATTAAGATACAATTTTTACAAAACAAAATTCACTTTAAAGAAAGGCTTTCTACAAAACAAAACTTAATGAAGTGGTCAAAATCATGTCTGACCCACTGTCTCCCGATATATCTCCCGATATAACCATATGAAAAAAAACCTGTATGTTTCATATACAGCAACCATATATCTTCCTTACTCAAATCAGCCAGAATTACCTTATGTGTTTCATGTAAGTCCAATACATGTCATATACAAAATCAGACCGATTATGGCCAATTTCATACTAAAAATCTTCAGACCATGTTGACAAAATGTTATTAAAAGCTTTTTGATTAACCCAACCGTTCTTGAAAAACACGCAAATAAATTTAACGTAGAGCACCCCAAATTGGATTCAAGGTTATATCTTTGCAACGCTTTATCATATTCAGACCAAACTTGGTACATGTCATCACAAGCATGACCTGAGGCAACATGCAGCGTTTCGGAGCAGCACCACCTACTGGTCCAGAGATATGAAAAATTGCCTTTTTTGCTTATAACTTCTGATGGGTTTGTCCAATAATCATAAATTTAAAAATCATAAAAATTCGGGGCATCATGCCGAGTCGAATGATATCCAATTTTACCATATCGGACATTTTGTCCATCGGCCATTTTGAATTTTGTGCTAAAATGCTGTATTTTACGAACACATTAGCGTATCATTACGAAACTCGGTATGAGTCTTTGACACCATGCCCTTACAAAACTCTAAATGTTTTGTCACAGCGCCACCTTGTGGTCAAAAGTTATAACAAAATTTATGAAAATGCTAATAACTTTTCACTATATTAACCGATTGTAATGAAACTGGTCTCAGTAGATTCCTTGGGTCATGCTGTGAACATAGATATCAAATTTGCCATAGTCAGATGAAATTCCTGTCCGCCATATTGTTTTTCTTGAAATATGAAAATATGAAAAATGGCTATTTTTGCTTATAACTTCTGATGGGTTTGACCAAACATCATAAATTTGGTCTCATTAGATTCGGGGCATCATGTCGAGTCGAATGATATCCAATTTTTCCATATCGGCCATTTTGAATTTTGTGCTAAAATGCTGTAATTTACGAACGCATTAGCGTATCTTTACGAAACTCGGCATGTGTCTTTGGCACCATGTCCTTACAATACTCAAAAAGTTTTGGTGCAGCACCACCTTGTGGTCAAAAGTTATAACAAAATTTACAAAAATGCTAATAACGTTTGACTATATTAACCGATTGTAATGAAACTGGTCTCAGTATATTCCTTGGGTCACGCTGAGAACATAGATATTAAATTTGCCATAGTCGGCTGAACTTCCTGTCCGCCATATTGTTTTTCTTTAAAAACCTACTTTTTCAAACTCCTCCTAGACCGTTGCTCCAATTTTCATTAAAATTGAACCGTATCATCTTCAGACCATGCCGACAAAAAGTTATGGATTTCAAGTCGATAAGTCAAACCGTTTTCGTATACCAGAGCAAAGAATTTGAGGTGTGATGCAAAAATTACTCTTGAAGCTGTATCTCTGCAATCCTTTGATATATTGACACCATACTTTGCAAGAGTCATTGTCACCTCACTCTGACCATACCACATTAATTTGGTCACAGCGCCACCTATTGGTCGAAAGTGATAAACCAGTAAAATCCTCATTTTTGATAATTTTTCAGCTCTTTTGCCTAAAATGATCTTAATAGGTCTCTAATTGCTCACTGCTGCTGTTGGTCTGATGCTCCCAGCCATGTTGGTTGGCTTCTTGTGCCGTTTTTGTGTTTGGCCCCGTAATTTTTGCTTGTAGCTATATTTAGGGGCCAAGCACCGAAGGTGCGGAGGCACCTATTGTATCCGTTGGCGTTCTTTTTAGGGGCCAAGCACCGAAGGTGCGGAGGCACCTATTGTATCCGTTGGCGTTCTTTTTTATTATTCTTCTTCTTCTTCTTCCGCTCTTGAAGTCTATGACAGCCCATAGAACCGCTTGCGGGAAAGTTATGAAATTTGGCACACAGTTAGAGGACAGACTGAACTATGCCCATAGCAAATTTGGAGTCTCTAACTCAATCCCTCTAGCGCCACCAGCTGTCCAAAGTTGCACTTATGTTTATGTTAATAACTTTTGAACCATAAGGGCTAGAAACAAAATTCTTTTTTCCTCTGATTCCTTGGGTCAAGCCGAATCGAATGCACCCTATGACGTCATGAAAATTTTTCCGCCATTTTGAATTTTCTGAAAAACCTACTTTTTCGAACTCCTCCTAGGCCGTTACTCCGATTTTCACGAAAATTGAACCAGATCATCTTCAGACCATGCCGACAAAAAGTTATGGAATTCAAGTTGATTCCTCAAACCGTTTTCGAAAAACACGCGACCAAATTGTACGTAGTGCTTGCGAAAATAGACATAAGGCTGTATCTACGCAACGCTTTATCGTATTCAGACCAAACTTGGTACCTGTCATCACAAGCATGACCTGAGGCAACATGCAGCGTTTCAGCGCAGCGCCACCTAGTGGTGCGGAGATATGAAAAATGGCTATTTTTGCTTATAACTTCTGATGGGTTTGGCCAAAAATCATGAATTTGGTGTCGTTGGATTTGGGGCATCATGCCAAGTCGAATGATATCCAATTTTCCCATATTGGCCATTTTAGCTGTCGGCCATTTTGAATTTTGTGGTAAAATGCTGTATTTTATGAACGCATTAGCGTGTCGTTACGAAACTTGGTATGGGTCATCAGGACAAAGCCCTGAAGGAGCCTGAGAAGTTTCGGCACTGCGCCACCTTGTGGTCAAAAGTTATAACAAAATTTACAAAAATACTAATAACTTCTGACTATATTAACCGATTGTAATGAAACTGGTCTCAGTAGATTCCTTGGGTGATGGTGAGAACATAGATATCAAATTTGCCATAGTCAGCTGAACTTCCTGTCCGCCATATTGTTTTTCTTTAAAAACCTACTTTTTCGAACTCCTCCTAGACCGTTGCTCCGATTTTCACCAAAATTGAACCGTATCATTTTCAGACCATGCAGACAAAAAGTTATGGATTTCAAGTCTATACGTCAAACCGTTTTCGGATACCGGAGCAACGAATTTGAGGCATGATGCAAAACCCAGTCTTGAAGCTGTATCTCTGCACTCCTTTATTGTATTCAGACCAAACTTGGTACATATCATCACAAGCATGACCTGAGGCATCATGCAGTGTTTCGGCGCAGCGCCACCTACTGGAGTGGAGATATGATAAATGGCTATTTTTGCTTATAACTTCTGATGGGTTTGACCAAAAATCATAAATTTGGACTCGTTAGATTCGGGGCATCATGTCGAGTCGAATGATATCCAATTTTCCCATATCGGCCATTTTGAATTTTGTGCTAAAATGCTGTAATTTACGAACGCATTAGCGTATCTTTACGAAACTCGGTATGTGTCTTTGGCACCATGTCCTTACAATACTCAATGTTTTGGTGCAGCGCCACCTTGTGGTCAAAAGTTATAACAAAATTTACAAAAATGCTAATAACTTTTGACTATACTAACCGATTGTAATGAAACTGGTCTCAGTATATTCCTTGGGTCACGCTGAGAACATAGATATTAAATTTGCCATAGTCGGCTGAACTTCCTGTCCGCCATATTGTTTTTCTTTAAAAACCTACTTTTTCGAACTCCTCCTAGACCGTTGCTCCGATTTTCACCAGAATTGAACCGTATCATCTTCAGACCATGCAGACAAAAAGTTATGGATTTCAAGTCAATAAGTCAAACCATTTTCGTATACCGGAGCAATGAATTTGAGGCATGATGCAACAATTACTCTTGAAGCTGTATCTCTGCAATGCTTTGATATATTGACACCAAACTTTGCAAGTGTCATTTTCAATTCACTCTGACCATACCACATTAATTTGGTCACAGCGCCACCTATTGGTCGAAAGTGATAAACCAGTAAAATCCTAATTTTTGATAATTTTTCAGCTCTTTTGCCTAAAATGATCTTAATAGGTCTCTAATTGCTCACTGCTGCTGTTGGTCTGATGCTCCCAGCCATGTTGGTTGGCTTCTTGTGCCGTTTCGGAGGCACCTATTGTATCCGTTGGCGTTCTTTTTTTTTATTAGGGGCCAAGCACCGAAGGTGCGGAGGCACCTATTGTATCCGTTGGCGTTCTTTTTCTTTATTATTCTTCTTCTTCTTCTTCTTCCGCTCTTGAAGTCTATGACAGCCCATAGAACCGCTTGCGGGAAAGTTATGAAATTTGGCACACAGTTAGAAGACAGACTGAACTATGCCCATAGCAAATTTGGAGTCTCTAACTCAATCCCTCTAGCGCCACCAGCTGTCCAAAGTTGCACTTATGTTTATGTTAATAACTTTTGAACCATAACGGCTAGAAACAAAATTCTTTTTTCCTCTGATTCCTTGGGTCAAGACGAATCGATTGCACCATATGACGTCATTTTCCGTCATGAAAATTTTTCCGCCATTTTGAATTTTCTGAAAAACCTACTTTTTCGAACTCCTCCTAGGCCGTTACTCCGATTTTCACGAAAATTGAACCAGATCATCTTCAGACCATGCTGACAAAAAGTTATGGAATTCAAGTTGATTCCTCAAACCGTTTTCGAAAAACACGCGACCAAATTGTGCGTAGTGCTTGCGAAAATAGACATAAGGCTGTATCTCCGCAACGCTTTATCGTATTCAGACCAAACTTGGTACCTGTCATCACAAGCATGACCTGAGGCAACATGCAGCGTTTCGGCGCAGCGCCACCTAGTGGTGCGGAGATATGAAAAATGGCTGTTTTTGCTTATAACTTCTGATGGGTTTAGCCAAAAATCATGAATTTGGTCTCGTTGGATTTGGGGCATCATGCCAAGTCGAATGATATCCAATTTTCCCATATTGGCCATTTTAGCTGTCGGCCATTTTGAATTTTGTGGTAAAATGCTGTATTTTATGAACGCATTAGCGTATCGTTACGAATCTTGGTATGGGTCATCACGACAAAGCCCAGAAGGAGCCTGAGAAGTTTCGGCACTGCGCCACCTTGTGGTCAAAAGTTATAACAAAATTTACAAAAATGCTAATAACTTTTGACTATACTAACCGATTGTAATGAAACTGGTCTCAGTATATGCCTTGGGTCACGCTGAGAACATAGATATCAAATTTGCCATAGTCGGCTTAACTTCCTGTCCGCCATATTGTTTTTCTTTAAAAACCTACTTTTTCAAACTACTCCTAGGCCGTTGCTCCGATTTTCACCAAAATTGAACCGTATCATCTTCAGACCATCCAGACAAAAAGTTATGGATTTCAAGTCGATACGTCAAACCGTTTTCGTATACCGGAGCAACGAATTTGAGGCATGATGCAAAACCCAGTCTTGAAGCTGTATCTCTGCAATGCTTTGATATATTGACACCATACTTTGCAAGAGTCATTGTCACCTCACTCTGACCATACCACATTAATTTGGTCACAGCGCCACCTATTGGTCGAAAGTGATAAACCAGCAAAATCCTCATTTTTCATAATTTTTCAGCTCTTTTGCCTAAAATGATCTTAATAGGTCTCTAATTGCTCACTGCTGCTGTTGGTCTGATGCTCACGGCCATGTTGGTTGGCTTCTTGTGCCGTTTTTGTGCTTGGCCCCGTAATTGCTGCTTCGCCATTTTGAATTTTGTCCAAAACGTACTTTTCGAACTATTCCTAGGTTTTTTGCCCGATCGGAACCAAACCAGTGCAGAAATGTTCTCTGGAGTCTGAATATCAAAAGTTATCAAAAAAAAGTTGAAATTTTGATTCACGGTCGCTAAGGGGCGCCAAAACGTACGCTAAGCGCGGAGCCACTTTTACTAAAATGGCTATAACTCTTGAATGGAATGGAATATCTTCACCAAACTTGGTACATATATGTATAAGCTCAGTCTTTGGTCAAATAAAAACAAATTGCGCACCTCTGCCACTTGGGGGTGCTATAAGACACAAAAAACACATAAATGGCTATAACTACGCAACCGTTAGTCCGATCGACTTGAAATTTGGCATGCAGTGTCTTGGTCCAAGGGGGCATGACGGTCTATGAGGACATTGCCGTATCTCAAAAAACATGGCCGCCATCGGCCAATGAAGTTTGAGCACCTATTAGACAAGGTTAACGGAGGCCGATCGGAACGAAACTCGATGGGCATGTTCGACTCATGGTCCTAGAGGTCTGTAAGAATTTTGAAAGAAATCGGCCACAAGTTGGCGCTAACGAGTTTTACGGCTCGGTAATCACGTGGTGTTTCATAAAACCACATAATATGCATATCATTTGATAGATCTCCTCATGCTGAACAACTTTGCCTCAAGAACCAATGCTGTCAATCAAATCGTTCATTAATTATTCGCTAATATGTGAAAAACCTACTTTTGCGAACTAGTCCTAGGTTTGTTGCCCGATCGGAATGAAACCAGTGTAGGACAATTCTATGGACTCTCTAGATCAATAATTATCAAAAAAAAGTTGAACTTTGCCCTTTGGGTCGCTATAACTGGGTCATTTAGAAAATGGGCGTGGCTTAATATACTCAAAAGCCTATAAAACCTAAACAAAAACTCAACAAAAACTCGGAACTTCACGAAAATAGGTGAGCATATGCCACACATGGTTCTGAATAAGCGTGATACATTTTGTGGAGATTGGGCAACAGTTGTAGAAGTTATAACAGTTACAATGATAAGCATTTTGAGCACCTATTAGACAAGGTTAACGGAGGCCGATCGAAACGAAACTCGATGGGCATGTTCGACTCATGGACCTAGAGGTCTGTAAGAATTTTGAAAGAAATCGGCCACAAGTTGGCGCTAACGAGTTTTACGCCTCGGCAATGACGTGGTGTTTCATAAAACCACATAATATGCATATCATTGTATAGATCTCCTCATGCTGAACAACTTTGCCTCAAGAACCAATGCTGTCAATCAAATCGTTCATTAATTATTCGCTAATATGTGAAAAACCTACTTTTGCGAACTAGTCCTAGGTTTTTTGCCCGATCGGAATGAAACCAGTGTAGGACAATTCTATGGACTCTCTAGATCAATAATTATCGAAAAAAAGTTGAACTTTGCCCTTTGGGTCGCTATAACTGGGTCATTTAGAAAATGGGCGTGGCTTAATATACTCAAAAGCCTATAAAACCTAAACAAAAACTCAGAACTTCACCAAAATAGGTGAGCCCATGCAGCATATGACTCTAAAGAAGCATGCCAATTTTCGTGTAAATCGGACAATAGGTGGCGCTATAATTGTGAAAAAACTTTAAAAAACATATGTTTTTAATGGTTTTAGATGAAAATATATATAACTTTGGATGTGTCTGACTTATTTTCACGGGAGTCACGTCTTTAGACTCCTGAATCGTTGCCGAGTTCAACGATACCAGATTTGGCAGGTTTCGGCGAATGGTTTGTGCCACGTTGTGATTTAGCGCTTAAAAAACATTTGCGAATATCTTCGAAACCGTTTGTCCGATCGTCACGAAACCACCGTAGGAAACACGGAACTTAAGTTGGTTTACTAAATGTTAAAGCCCAAATGTCAAAATTTTGATAGGAAGTGGCAAAAAAATCCAATCAAAGTCTTTCATGGGTCATTTTTTATGCTCCTTTATATATAAGTGTCTATAACTTCAAAACGAAATGAGATATTTTCACCAAATTTGGCACACATATGTATGGATACACTCTGAGGACATCCCCCGGAAATGGTGGAGATCGGGCAATAGGTGGCGCTATAACTGTCAAAAAACCTTTAATACTATATATTACTATATTAAATTGCCTGACACTGTCATTTTGTGCCACCAGATGGCAGCAGAAGGCCACTAATATAATTCAAGGTTTCAAGAATTCAATGTTTTGTCAATTAAAATCTCTTTAAGCCAGGGGTGCCCAATCCTGTTCCTGGAGATCTACCTACCTGCACATTTTAGCTCCAACCCTGATAAAACACACATGAATCAGATAATTAAGATCTTCAGGTGCACTTCATAATTACAGACAGGTGTGTTGTGTTGAGCTTGGCTAGAGCTGAACTCTGTAGGAAGGTAGATCTCCAGGAACAGGATTGGGCACCCCTGTTTTAAACTATATAAGTCCTTAATAACATTACAAATCACATTTTTTCAAGGTTTACCACTTCATTTGTTCATGTGACTAATGTCTTTGTAGTAAGACAACATTACAATTACATTGTGACCTGAAAATTATGATTTTTTTTGTTTATGTGTGTGTGTGTGTGTGTGTATGTGTGTTAAGCATGCTTCATATGTATAAGGTATTATTGTTTAAACCTTTTCTTTCTGTGTTTGTTTTAGCATATATGATTTCAGTGGTACATGCTTGCTAAATAAGAAAAATCCTGCCTTAAACTGGTTTAACATATATCATAGGTGTTCATCTGTGATTTAAATGGTGACATGCTTGCTAAATAAAGCTTAATATCATTTTACGCAAATGTGTTTATTAAAGGCCTTAAATGCTTGAACCCCGGTAAATGCTGCTTGCAGCTTTAATT
>RJVU01037189.1:921189-983901 GCA_003731715.1 Anabarilius grahami | reverse complement strand
TCATGCAGTGGATCACAGGTCAGGAGTATGTCCACATTACTTCTGCACAAAGAGAAACACTTAAAATACATGTTGAATTTGAGGATGACTGTCAGCTTCCATGAGGTCAGCACAGTTTGCCTACACACACCTAGAGACAAACACAGAGTTCCTCGGCATTATGAGGCCGGCTGAGAGCAACAGCAGAGAATTTGGTCGTTCATGAAATTGATTCTTACTATAGTTTACTCACTGTACTGTTATGTCTTTAATAATATGTTAAAAGAATAGCGGTGCAGTAGCTTTTGGATATTTGACTGTAGTTTATTTTTATTTTTCATCATTGACATGTATTACAACAAAACTAGCCAAGATTGCTGCCAAATTGTTCCAAACTCTATTCAGACGTGAAAAAACTGTACATCAATACACAGTAAGCTTCAGAGCAAAATAAGTTCATTATGCTGTTCAGTCTTTGTTTTTTTATTCATATTTGTTGAAAGAAACTCCCGACAAAGCAAGTGCAGTTCTTGGACAGGGATATAAGGACCAGCTGGATTCAGCAGATGTTCAAGAGCCCTCAACCCATCTGAACTCAAAGCACATTCAAATTCTCAGAGATCTTCACAGGCATCGTAAGGAGCTGCTGCGTCCCAGTCTGGATCTGGCTCTTCGATGTCCTGAAGGTGTAGTAGTGAAATAGTTAGGAATCCACTTATTACATGAACAGCAGTGTGGTGACAGAATAACAAAGATGAGACGGTCCGTACTGCAGAACACGAGATCCAGGGGGCGGGGTTGGTCCAACTCCTCCCACTTTACCTATCCCTAAACCTGCCTGTCTCCGCCCCCTGGATCTGGTGTGTTCTGCAGTGAGGGGCTCCTGACTCAGACAGCAGGATCATTCCTCGTATCTCTCAGACCGGTCATTGTTTGTGTGCATCAGTTCAGTCTGCCACAGCTCGGGACAAGTCTGCCTGAAGTCTTAGGAGGAAAGTGTAGTGCACACTGAAAAGGTCCTCAACCACTAATGTGTCCAGCAATCCTTCTGCCTCAGAGAGTGAGCATGTCTGAGTATTTGTTGGTGACCGTGATTCTGACATCACACCAGAGGCGCTCGATCCTATTAGAAGCCATAAAAATTTAAATCCCCCCCCAACAAATCAGGTTGAAAAGCAATGCAGTGAAAACATATTTTACTTATAATTATTAATAAATAATTGGTTACTTAAGTGACATTGAAAAGCTACCTACAGATTACTGAAGTTTCATTGAACTTCTTTTGATTTTACAAGTTTAGACAACTGTACTTCACCTTTGATTCTGGACACTTCTGAAACTCCCTCGCTCAGTGCCTCTGGAGGAAAACATGAGCCTGGCTCTCTGTACGTTCTCCACTCCTTCCCCTGACCCTG
This sequence comes from Anabarilius grahami, assembly GCA_003731715.1. Taxonomy (NCBI): domain Eukaryota; kingdom Metazoa; phylum Chordata; class Actinopteri; order Cypriniformes; family Xenocyprididae; genus Anabarilius; species Anabarilius grahami. The sequence goes on along the minus strand of RJVU01037189.1, from coordinate 982,507 downwards.
ATTTTAAAAAATAAAATAAAAAAATCCAAGTTAGACATAAAATTCTATTGCTTTTTCTTTACCATACTCGCCTTGATGGTGAGCCAAATGTTTGGGTTGCGTCTGAGAAGTGGAATGCTGTCGATGCATGCTGGTTATTTGCCGCAGTCAAGTACATGACCTGTAAATACAAAGAACAAACGGTAAGTAAATATAGGCAGGAGGAAATGTAATGTACATTGGAATTGAATGTATTACAGGCTATCTTTTAATAAACATGAATATAGACATCATAATGACTGGACTGATCTTAACAGCAGATTACTAGCAACACTGTAAATCAAATGAAGTGCAAACATGGTCAAATTTGTGTTACCATATCATCCTTTATGGCTCTCACAACATTGTCCAGCTCCTCATCAGTCATGCAGCAATACAACCCTGAGATGGAAAGGCCAAAATCATCCATCCTTCTAAAGATGGTTCCAATGTAGTGGACAGGAAGGTTTGTCTGCAGCATCTCTGCTAACTCTTCTCTTTCAATTGCAAACCTTGGACGTCCTCTCAGACCATCAGAGGAATCCAGCACTGCGTGTGGAGCTGTGGAATATGGAGGTTGTTTAACAAGTTCAAACACTTCCTGCAGAGCCTGAATGATTTTATATTTCCACATGTCTTGATGGTGCTTGCAGGAGGTACAGCTGCTGGCGACACAAACTCCATGTAATCCTGCTCAAGAGGAGATCTCAGAAGTGCTCTCTCAAACTGGGAGAGAAGGTCCTCCAAAAGATGCCTTTTTAGAATTAGCTGCAGAATAGAGGGACAAAATTTGCTTAAACTGAGCAACATTAGATATTAACAAAGTAACTTTAATCATCTAACTTTGTTGATTGCTGCTGTAATCAATAATGTAAATCTATCTCAGAGATTGGGCTCTAGATGAGTGATTCTGATCAAATAATGATCATGTGAAATCATAACCAACACCACCTGATCATCTTTTCTCTTTGCTTGTCTGGTTGGTATTAATGCAGTTAAAACTGCCCAAACAAAATCTAATATTAAATAGTCAAGGGTCAAGAGCTCAACTAAAACAAACCCTGACCTCGATGATGGTGACTTAAAAACTGTGATTTTCTCCTTTGGTGATTCTGCTTGTTATCATCAGGTGTCTTCAATAATGCTCAATCATCACTCAATTAATCACTTATTTATCTCATTAATGCTTCAGTGGGTGGAATAAAAATATGGCAGGACTTTTACTTTCTGACCCCTGGACTTCCCACCTCTGTTTGTATGAAGCACCCAGAATGCATTGCGGCATGAAGCATGTCACCATTGTTGAGATTCATACGCTGATTCTTGATGTCTGTGTGTGAATAAATTTTGCAGGTGTTTTGAAGTGTTTAGTGTACATTGTATTTTCAGATTTATTATTTTGGTCTGGTTTATTCAACTGTTTTGTTATTCTAGAAAAGCTCCAGCTCAAAGTTAATAACATTATTTCATATAAAGTTCAGTCATTAGATCAGTGAATAAAGCCACTACCTGATGCCAATCATGTTCTTATCACCCAACACCTGACAACAGCTAAACACATCATCTCTTGCCTTTCTTGCCATAACAAACAGCACGAGCAGCCAGAGAAACACTGAAACAGGCAAGAGTCAAACTGCCTAACTGAAGCAAGCGCTGACCTCAAACCAAACTGATTTTCAACAAATCATCAACATCTAAACCTCTGCTAATTCTCAATTACAACTTTTGTAGATGTATGTCAGAAATAAAGTCAATCTGGTTTGTAATGTGAAGCAGAGGGCTGTTTCATAAAAGATGCTAAGAAAAGCGAGGATTAAACTCCAAAACCTGACTTGAATTAACCTAACAAGTGAGTTGGGCCTAAAACGGTTTCATAAAAGGTAACTGAAGTTCACGCAGTCCCGCTAATTCGATCCAGGTTCACCTAGTCTTAAGCAGCCCTAGAGGAGATCATGGATCAAATCGATCCACCATAGGAAACAACATACATTTTGTGCTATTTTATGCGTTTGAGACATGGTGTTTTCCTCAGTGCATGACTTACTTTTCACAAGTTTATTCTGTATCTGTAAATGTTAGAAAGTCATGCAAATATTTCCATTTTGCTGCTAAACTTCAGTGAACGAGCGCTGCTGCGCGCTAAACAGAAGCGCAATAATTCTAAAATATACATTTCGCTGAAATATTTGACGTTGGACATTAAATGTGCCTTATGTACAGTTTTAAACCTACAAGTAAGTGTATTTTTATGATAGTAACTGTAAATGGACTATTGTAATGGGGTAAATCAATATACTTTGGGCCAATTACTGAGTTTAGATTCATCTTGCCAATTCAAATTTAGTCTGTGCATATTTATTTCAATTTCTAATTTTGTGATTTTAATTTCTGCTTTTCTAATTACCATAAATGTACTACAGCTGCCCAACAAAACCAGAGAGAAATGTATTCATATATTTTAAAACAATTTAAATATTGGGCACAACACATTTAGCCAGTAAGAAAAGAAAACCTGTAGGTCACACACACACACACACATATATATATATATATATATAAATATAATATAATTCAGGTTGATTGGGACACTTTTCCCCAGTCATTTCAATAGCAAAAAGTGTACCAATCAACCTGAATTCACTAATATATATATATATGAGACCAGAGTATAGATTAAATACGGGCCTTGGAAAAGGCTAGCTGACTGTATTGTGCTTTGACTACAGTGGGTAGTTCCAGTGTGGACAACAACCATACGAGTCACTTCTGCAGGCTGCATCTTACTCTGTCACTCTTTTCACAGCTTCTGCTGGCTCTGAAACACTCACTTGGTAATTCTCCTGCTCTTTGTCTAGCCAAAAAATCACCCATCACTTAATGAAAGCTTAAAATGAAGGCCTGATTGTTTCAGGGGTCTTGTCACAGGTCTATTGATTTTGAATTTCTGTGTACTTTTGCTATATTTCCACACTTAAAACAATGATTTGGTAATCCTCTTGTCCTCTTCTGTGCTCAGAAATGAGTCTCCTGACGATTCTCTCCCAAGTGCTTCCATTGCTGTCAGCATTAAGTCTGAGAGTGATTCAGTGGGCTATATAACACTTATTTTTTAAGAAATTACTTCTCTTTAAATATTTTGGTTCATCATACTTACCTTTTAATTTAAAAAAAGCCTTAAACTTAAACCTTTTTTTTTTTATTTAGCACTATTTAGTAAATGTATGTATATATATATATATGTGTGTGTTAATAAAGTCAAATAATTGTATGTGAGAGAGTCAGCTGTAATATCATTGCGTTCCTATTGGTCAGTGTCAGAGGAGATCAGTTTAGCCTGACAGTCAGCCTGCCCCGGACCAGGCTAGTTTCCCAGCATAAGTTGCCAGAGTAACTGAGTTTGAACTAATTTTAGTTTGTTTTATGAAACAGAATTCGCTGACAATAAGTCTGACTAAGTAAAATAAGCCTGGCTTGTTTTCTAATCTTGTTTTATGAAACAGCCCTCCGGTAATGCTGTTTGTGGAGTTGTTTAATGACATTGGAGCTTGACATCAACACAATTTAGTGTTTAGACATCAACCTGATTTTCATTTTCAATCAAAGTTTGACGTCTATGGGTGATGTTGAAGTCCACTTCCCTCTAAAAACTTTATAAGAACGTTAGGGGATAATGTTCTAACAATGTTATCACTAAACATTATTACAATGTTTTTAAATAATGTTATCCTACCTTTTTAGGAGAATATTCTGGGAACAAAAATAAAACTTGCCGCTGAAAACATATCAGAACATAGCATAATGTGCTCAAAACATTCTTATAACAATCACATTTCTAGCTGGGTTAGCATCATTTTAACCTTGTACGGAGGTTTGATGAACGTCTATATCGGACATGCAGAAGACGTCAAAAAAACACGCCTTAAAAACGTTCATTCTGGCTCCTCAGTGGACGACTGTTCAACATCTGACTTTTGTGACGAAGACATTGAAAAGACGTCTTCTGGACATAGCTGTGTCATATTGAATGAGGACATGATGAGTCTGTTTAAGCCATTACATACATCATCATATACTGATTTATGTTGCTTTTAGAGATATTATTGGTTTATATTGCATCAAATGTACATGTTTGTGACAAATAAAGAACCCTGAACTGCATTTGTGCAACAGTAAATTATTACACACTTATTGTTTCCAATATACACTGTTGGCTGGTCACATCTGAATAGCAGTCCTAAACATCTAAATTTATGTTGTTTCTTTATTCTCTTTTATACTTTATGTATTAATGTCTTAATATATCCAATATTCATTTAGTTCTGTGCTGTATTGTCATCTCAAGGTTTTTATGTCACAGGTCAATGTTATGAAGCATTAACTGCCCTAAGGAAAAAAAAGTATACTTTATTGTATTTTAAATATATTCCCTTTTTCTATAGTACACTGCAAATATACTATCTTTAAACATATATAAAGAATATTGGTATCATATTTTCACAATACAACTTTTAACACACTTTAAAATAATTGTACTTTAGTATATTTTCTAAAAAATATATTTTAGAAAAATATACTTGAAGTGCAAGTTCAGTTTATTTTTTTAAAGTGTATTTATTTGCACTTTATACAAATATATTTGAGGAATATTTTAACTGCGCTGAAAATGATCATTGTAACAATGCACTGAAAGAATATTTAAAAAATACATTATTTAATATCCTGAAGTTGTGGTGTATTTAAAGTTAAATTTGAGTATATTTTTTATATTCATTATATTACTTGTGCTTATTTATTTCAGAATGACTAATGCATTACAAGCCCATTTAATATATGCAGTGTAGCCTATACAATTTCCAAATATGAGTAAATGCTTATTAACACACCAGCAGCACAAGTAACGTTACATGCGAAAACATGTGTTGAGTGAGTTAGTGATGTGTCATTCTTGAACAATTCGTTCATTTTGCACGAATCTTTAATGTGACTCGGGAAGAACGAGTCGTCTCGGGGGTGATTCGTTCAGTCGCGCATGCGCAGTATTCTACAGGTTCTGTACTGCTAGTAGTAGTTCAACTGTTTCAGTCAATGCAGTCTGAGCCGGAAAGAGAATTGATTAGTTCTTTTCATGAGTCGTTCCTTAATCACGTGACAGACCCATACGCTAAACCAATGCAGTCAATGCAGTCAGGCTGTGTGACCCGAGCACATTATATTTCTAAGTAAATAACTTTAACTCTCCAGTTTTATTTCAGTTTGGGTTACAACTGTTAAAGCTGAAGTTATTATAACCTTAATGTTTTAAACTAACAATAATTCAAATTCAAAATGTTATTTGCTTTTAATTTACGTCATTGTCCTTTTTGAGCAATCTTCTTATACATATATTAGACCAAAATGTCAAGTCCTCCTAGGAAAAGCAATTATTATACCAGCAAACTCAAAATTGGAGTAAAAATGAACAAACTAGGCTATAAATACTTTGTATTGTAGGCTTGGATTATTATATTATTATATAGCCTAGAGTTTATTTACAGATAGACAGTCAAAAAGACAAATTAATCAATATTTTATTTATAACAGGGCTTTATTTATTTATAAAATAATAACACACCACAGATCCTCAAGAAACAGTAACAAAAACACAGTGACAGAAATGTCAGAAATAGCGTATGGGTCTGTCACGTGATTGAGGAACGACTCAAAACCCGAAAGACTCATGAAATAGTATTAGTTCAATGATTCAGACAGACTGTTGTAAACGTGAATAAAGAGTTGAACATGCTGTCTTATATCTTATGTATATTCTGTCAACAGATGCTGTTCTTCACGCCATCAGACACAATGAGAAGCTCATCAGAACATGGAATATAATGTGTCATTTGTATTTGTGTATAGAGGGTCACCATTGGTCCAATAATTTTTTTCTTTAATGAAAAACATGGTAAGTTTTGCTGAATCTATGTTAAGTTTAAATAAAAACCACTGGATTTGTCAATGAAATATGTCTCTTCATTAGTGATGTTGTTACATTTAATTTAATTTAATGACCTTGAAAACAAATGCATTCAACTTTGGGAAAATGTGTTAAACTGTATTTAAATAGTAGCACAATTATAATACTGTATTGTGTGAGATTATGTAATTCAAAGTACAGTAATCAACATCTGAAGTGGATCAAAAAAGTTCAGCAAAGTTGTCATAAGAAGAAGGTTTTAGGACAACTTTGATTAAAGATGATTTTTGATGCACTTTACATGTTGACTATATTATACAAAGTATAAGTAAAGTGTATTGTTATTGACTGCAAAGTGTGTAATGTTTAATATCTGGAATAAGCCAAAGGTACTGAGCATACAGTATATACTAGTACCTGTAAAATAATATATTCAGTGTATATTGCTTGTGTTTTCTGAAGACACTTGTAATCATTTTGTAATGTACTTAAATCACAAATAAAGTGTACTTATAACACAAATAAAGTATTCTTATAACACAAATTAAGTACACTTTAATATCCTTAATCAAGCATGTAATTAGTCCCTACACAGACATATATTTAAAGTGTACTAAGTATATGTGAAGTTGTTCCAATTTAGCACACAAAAGTATACTAAATATACTTAAAGTTGTATTTTAATACTACTTAATTTCAACTAAAATATACTTAGAACAAAATTAGTTGTTTCAAAATAGCACACTTTAAGTTAACTAATCATTAACACACTTGAAATATACTAATAATTAGTCTTGCTGCAAGTATACTTAGCATACTTTGTTTCCACTAGGGTGGTAACACTTTATAATAAGGTTTCATTAGTTAACATTAGTTAAAGGGATAGTTTACCCAAAAATGAAAATTATCCCATAATTTACTCACCATCAGGCCATCCTAGGTACAGAAGTATTATTTTCTTTGTCCTCTCGTGTGCCTAATTGTTATTTATTTGACCGAACTGAGGCAGTGTGGAAGAAGCAACTCAAAGGTGCTAAAATACCGTGTGTGGAGGAGCAAGGCTGAATTTCTAGAGGACAGAAACCATGGCACCCCTCCGGCTGTGTTTTTGATTCTGTCACGTGACAGAATCAAAGCGTCTCCTTTGGACTACGATTCCCAGCGTTCATAGCGCATCAGAACACGGAAGCGCCGCTGTGGTTGATCGTGAAAGTGCTGCTGCTGTTGAAAATGTGGTAAAACATCTACAAAAACATTACGATTTACACATCTAATCTAAATCACATTTTCTTTAATGTCGACCCGTCTAATCTCTGTCATTTCCTGTACTTGAATCCGTCTCGTTAGTTTTGTTGACATGTTAGCTCGTGCTGTCGCGTTTTGCTTTATTGTACAGAAAACAAACACTTAAAATGAATAGGTCTTTAATACGGAATCTTCACGTTATTCATTAATATTACTCATACAATAAAAACTGCGTAAAATGGCTTATTGATTGACAACACGCAGTGTCTTTGACGATGATCTCTTTAGTTTTAAATATGTATATTTGTTTATATTGTTATTTCTTGAAGGGATAAAGTGGAATTGTCATATCTGATCAAATCCCAGCTTTCCAAAGGCAGCATTAATTCTTTATTGTGCTTAAATGTTTCTGACAGTCATTTTCATGAGTCTGAACATGTTTATGATTGCTATTGTTATGATCTTTTTGAGTGTTTCTCAGTATAAAGAATAACTGCTCTGTGACTGTGGAATAAAACTGAAAAGTNTGTGTGTGTGTGTGTGTGTGTGTGTGTGTGTGTGTGTGTGTGTGTGTGGGTACACAAAGAGTCCATTATGAAGAGTTCTGCCCATTCATAGACAGTAAACGCATGTCTGCATGTGCAGGTGTTGGCGTGTGTGAGAAAGACATGGTGCCTGAACATGGGAAGCAGCAGAAACGCTCGTCGCAGCCGTCTAATACTGAGGGCGACGTGGACGGATCGTTCGTGTTTGAAGCCCAAGAGGCCTGGAAGGACTTCCACAACTCGCTCCGACAGTTTTACGAGAACGGAGAGCTGTGTGACGTCACTCTGAAGGTATCTGAACAGCGCTGTGCTCCGTGTCTGCAGTGATATCAGAATGATCTCATCCTAAATTTCTCCCTTTTCTTTTTCACTGAAGGTTGGAAACAGACTCATACCATGTCACAAGCTAGTTCTGGCCTGCGTCGTTCCATACTTCCGTGCCATGTTCCTCTCAGACATGGCCGAGGCCAAACAGGACCTGATTGAGATACGCGATTTCGACGCTGACGCCATCCAGGACCTGGTGGGTTTCGCCTACTCCTCTCGTCTGACTCTGACGGTGGATAACGTTCAGCCGTTGCTGTACGCGGCGTGTATCCTGCAGGTGGAGCTGATCGCCCGTGCCTGCTGTGAGTACATGAAGGCTCATTTCCACCCCTCCAACTGTCTGGCCGTCCGCACGTTCGCAGAGAGTCACAACAGGGTGGACCTGATGGACATGGCCGACCGTTACGCCTGTGAGCATTTCAGCGAAGTGGTGGAGTGTGAGGATTTCATCTGCGTTTCACCACAGCACCTGAAAACCCTGCTGGCCTCCAGTGACCTCAACATTCAGTCTGAGTCTCAAGTGTACAACGCTGCAATCAAATGGCTGAAAGCAAATCTGAAACACCACGACGTCTGGCTGGATCAGATCATGTCTCAGGTTAGCCGCTCAGAGCTGCGATAGATTTAGTTGGTTGGTTGGGGATAGACTTGTGACGAGAATGCGATATATCGCGATAATGAATATGCACGATATTGTTATCGTGGGAATTTCAAAATACCGTAAATAATAATTTATTACCAATTATTAAAATTTTTATAATGCATTTAAGAATACTTTCCCCATCAACCGTATAAAATGCTCAACACCGCTGTATTCTGTGTCAAAGGGACACGCGCTCGGATGTAAACAAGCCCAGCGTGCACGAGAAGCACATGGCGGAAAGGAGACATGCAGAATGAAAGTTCACGTTCACTCTCTGACAGCAGAGGGCACTGATGGAACAGTAGAAATGCAGCGGTTACCCCAGAAAAACTTATACTTAAAGACTTAATAGGCCATTTATTTTCAAACTTAAACATTTTTATATTTTAATCTGAACTACAACATGCCCTAATGATTAGAAATGTTCTGATTATTTGTTATTGTTCAGTAACACTTTGAGACACACGGCTTCATTAGTTAACATGTTAATTCATTATTACCAAACTGACAATGAAAAATACTTATAAAGCATTAATTATTCTTAGTTAATGTTAATTTCTTAGTTACTGTTTAATAACTTTATTAAAATCAAAAGTACTTATTTAATGGACCTGAGATCAAACTAACAATGATCAGTTGTATTTCTTAACACTAACAAAAAATAATACTTTCTGTAACAAATTTAGCTGTTGCTCAATCTTAGTTAATGCATTAATGAGATCCTATTGTGAAGTGTTTCCTGTTGTTCTTTATAGCCTAATTCTTTTGCACTTTAATCTGTTTGAAAATTTTACTTTATATATTTTTTGTGTATTGAATTATTGTATTTAAACATTTGTTATAAGAAAGAGTTCTTCAACCTGTTATACTATGACAACACTTTTTTTTTTTTTTTGCAGCTTATTTCAATATCGTGATAATACCGTATATCATGATAAAAGCTTCAGCGATTAATCGCAACATGAAAATTTGATACTGTCACATGCCTAGTTAGGGATCATGTTTTACAAGGTCTTTTCAATAAATAAGGTAACTTGATCTCTAATGTGAGGATGTTTACCTGCTGAAGGTCCTGCTTCCATGCAAAACCACCAGATCCCAAAAACACATTGACCATGAAGTCCAAAAAAAGTGGCAGTATGGCTGGATCCGTGGAAATATGCCATATGATCCGGTTACCTTGTGTCGTATTTCAGAAACTGATTTGTTCTTAATCTGATGGAAGCATTGGGCTTTTCTCTCACAGGTGCGTCTTCCTCTGCTGCCGGTGGACTTCCTCACAGCCACTGTTGCCAAAGAGGAAATAATCAAGGCCAATCTGAACTGCAGAGATCTTTTGGATGAGGCTCGCAACTATCATTTGCACCTTAGTAACAAGAGCGTTCCTGACTTTGAGTATTCTGTCCGTACGACACCCCGCAAACACACCGCAGGTCAGGACATTTAGCCTTTTTCACACTTGTGCAGTTACTCTTTTCTGTCATTTAACATTTTAACCTCCCAGAACCTGCTGTACGCATTCTTTACCTGAGACTTTTCCGCTTGAACTTTGACAGGTGTGTTGTTCTGTGTCGGGGGACGGGGCGGTTCCGGTGACCCGTTCCGCAGTATCGAGTGTTACTCCATCAGTAAAAACAGCTGGTTCTTCGGGCCTGAAATGAACAGCAGACGGAGACATGTGGGAGTGATTTCAGTGACAGGTGAGAAAGAGAGATGAGAAGCAGTGATTTAAAGACAAAAAAGTTGAAACTGTGAAAATATTCCATTTATTGTTAAGAGACACTTTCACTTATAATGTCCTTTTTCAGGTTGCCTTTAGATTTGAAGGTTTAGACAGCAGCGTAGAGGCAATATGAACTAGGGCCGAGTGATTATATCTTAATCGTTGTTATCGAGTAAACACCAGTCCAAACAGCGGCTTGAGAGACCAGTGCCTAATGCTATAGACTGCGTGAAGTAGCCTGTTAGAATCCGGTGTACTAGTACAGTCGTCCAATTTTTATATCGACTATGCATTTGGTTAATTTTATACATGTATAGCTGAGTATCATCAGCGTAACAGTGAAAATGCCATGCTTCGCAGCATGTACAGGGTGAACAGCAGTGGTCCCAGTACTGAGCCTTGTGGTACTCCACACTGAACTTGTGATCAAAGTGCTTACAACAAATGACACACACCTGTGAATAAAACTCCACATTCATCAATTTACAGGGAAAGTTTATGCTGTTGGCGGCCATGACGGCAATGAGCACCTCGGGAACATGGAGATGTTTGATCCACACACCAACAAGTGGATGATGAAAGCGTCCATGAACACAAAACGGTATGACAAACTGACCCAATGCTCTGCTCTAATACTATTCATTAAATGTATAGTTTATTTCATTTTTATATTTAATATTTATGGTTAAAATTGAATTCTCATGGTGTTAATCTGTACATATGCGTTATCCGCCGTCCAGCAAAATAAAGATATTGTAAGTATTGAAACAGCTGACAGACGAACGAGAGGAAATGCTGTTGTGTCTTTGGTCAGGAGGGGGATTGCGCTGGCCGCTCTCGGCGGTCCAATCTACGCCATCGGTGGTCTGGATGATAACTCCTGCTTCAGTGATGTGGAGCGCTATGACATCGAGTCGGACCGCTGGAGCGCCGTCGCCCCTATGAACACGCCCAGAGGAGGCGTCGGGTCTGTGGCGCTCGGGGTACGAAGGCCACAACAAGAGAAGTTCATTATGAGTTTTGATTGCACAGAGGTGTTAAAATATCCTAAAACCACTAGAACATTTGTTTATATTTTGTTCACTTGTCCCAAATTATCCCAAATGTTTCTAACAATGTTTAAATCCAGAGAAATCAGCAATTTTAACTCGTGTCAATGCGTCGCATGTCAATGATGTCATACCCCTGATTTCCAATTTTACTTTGTAGAAATCATGGGAACACCAAATACATTTTAATGTATTATGAGTTTAATTAGGCCCTGTTTCCACCTGGTATTAAGATGCGTTTTGGTCGATCGGATCACAAGTGGACGACATTAAATACAGGTGTAAACGGGGTGTAAAACTTCTTGAGCTTGTCCACTTTTGACCACTTCCCAAGGTTGTCGAAAATGCATTCGACCGGATTGCGTTCATGGTGTAGACGTTCATGTGTCCATTTTAGGACATTCTCAGTCATACAACGAAAAGGCGTCATGCCTCAGACTAAAAGGCTTCAGTCATCAGACAAAACAGCATCGTGCCTCAGAATAAAAGGCTTCAAGTCTCAGGAAAAACGGCATCGTGCCTCAGAATAAAAGGCTTCAAGTCTCAGGAAAAACGGCATCGTGCCTCAGAATAAAAGGCTTCAAGTCTCAGGAAAAACGGTGTCAGGTCTCGTACAATTGGGCATCGGACAAAACAGCCTCAGACGAAAAGGCATCAGATGAAACGAACTTGGAAAAAACGACCTCAGAAAAAAAGGCATCAGACAAAAAGGACTTAAGTAAGCAAATTGACCCGCCTCAAAGTGACGTCACATGTACGCAGTTTTCTAACTGTTAAATGTTACACTAAGTTGTATCAAACATACTGAATTATTTTGTAAATTTGTATTATTTGCTAGTTTTATTTGTATGTATAAAAAGTTAGATAAATAATTGTTAGATAGTTAGATAAATTGCTTGCATTGCAAACTATCGTGAACACTTATGAAAATTAACCATGGTTTTATTATAGTAAAAGTGTGGTAACTGATTTTTTTGTTAGTTTGATACTATTTGTATAACAATAGTTTTACTACAAATCCTACCATAAACTATTTGTGGTTACCATGGTTAACTACAATAAACATGTTTTTCTTTTTGTAGTAAAACTATGATTCATTTTCATAAGGGAAGTAAAAAATCTTTAGAACTATTAGACTGCGTTGTTATAACCACAGATGCTTTGTGCACAGAGTTTACCAGGGAAACGGCTTTATTTCTGCTGTTCCAGCGCCACCTACTGTCGATTACATTTTAATTCAGATAATTGCTATTTTTCTGCAGAGTGCTGACCAATGTGAAAATCGCCATGTTCTTTTCTGTATAGAACCTAAACAGTGTGATATTTAATTAAAGCTGTAAGAATAAAATATCATCATTTAGCCTACAGCCTACACCTTCACCTTCTTTATATATATATAATCTAACAAAAACATAAACAACATTGCTCAGGGATAAATAGCCTACATGAATACCATCAATAGATAGATTCTACATAATTAACATGCATGCACACACACCTTACATCAATTTTGTAATAGTTACAGATAAATATAAAAAGGGGGGAGAAAGAAAAAGATAACTGAAGGATTGCATTATGATGGGATAAAAGCCAATAGAAAGTTATACAAAAACATAGCAAAAAAAAAAAAAACTAATGCCTTTTCGTCTGAGGCTGTTTTGTCCGATGCCTAACTGTACGAGACCTGACACCTGACGTCGTTTTTCCTGAGACCTGAAGCCTCTCAGTCTGAGGCGCGATGCCGTTTTGTCCGATGACCGAAGCCTTTTAGTCTGAGGCATGACGCCTTTTCGTTGTATGACTGAGGTGTGAGAATGTCCTAAAATGAACACCGCACATGTGGTCAAATGTGTTCAAAAAGCCACTAAAAGACCCACTGACCTTAACGTGTAAACATGGGAAGCGCTGTAGCCAGACGGGACTTTAAACTTTGTCAGCTGAAGACCCAAGTTTGGTTTTGAAGACAAAAAACGTACCAAGCACAATGTTCTCTCACCATTCTCACTATTTCACAGTGATCAGCGTGGTCTTGCAGCTGTCAGAGCAGAAATGAAAGCTGAGTCTCTCCGTATGTTTTTCCGTCGTCTCCAGTCGTGTTCATATGTAAAGTGCGTGAGCTTATTTTGTCCATTAGATCGAAAGATCTGAAAAAAAACCACACATTTACCCGCCCGTAGACCTTCCCCTCGAAGAAATCAGGACAGGAGTGGTTAAAAGTGGACAAAAGAGACGGATTAAAACAGCAGGTGGAAACGGGAATGTGTCTCCCTCGTTTACTTGTGATCCGAACGACCAAAACGCATCTTAATACCAGCTGTAAGCAGTGCCTTAGTCAAGCGAGCAACTGTTTGAATACATTTATCAACAGAAAACGAATCATCGTTATAGAGGTCAACGCGCTCAGTCTTGTTGTTTGAATCACATATCCTCTTGATTTACCGCGAGTAACATGTTTGTGCCTCAGAGACATCTAACATCACATAATCAGAAAGAGCTTTATTTATTTGTAGTATCAGTAATACAGCATTTTCTCCACCATACAATATATTTAAAAATTAACTGCATGGCATTTAGCAACATAAGACATCCAGCTTTTATTAATAATATTCTAATTTCGATCTAGCTTAATGCAGTGTTCAACAAGTCTCATAGCGCAGCCGTCGAACTACCGCACAGAGTAACGTTAGAGAGTTCAACACACTCAAATGTATTTAATATGATTGTTTTAACCAAGTAAAACAGCGCTGCGTTACCCCACAGTCACATGACTTATGACTGCAGCATGTAAGCATAGTAAAAGCTGCAACACTCTCAATGCCACTCCAGGCCGGTGTTTTGAGCAGGCGTCTCTCTCGCTCTCAAACGCTCCCACAGCTCTCGCCCCGCCCTGCTTCAAACCACAGTAACGTTCATAAAACTATACATTAGCTCATCCATGAACACGAGTTCTGCCCGAGTCCCATAAGATTGCTTTCCATCGGCTGTGGAGGTGACAACTCCCATGATTCCATTCACACATCATTAAGCTACGCCTTCGTTTTGAATAAGCGACCTCTAGTGGTTAAACTTACATACTGTGCCTTTAAAGGGTTAGTTCACCCAAAAATGAAATTTCTGTCATTAATTTCTCAAAATCATTTCGTTTCGCATCCATAAGACCTTCGTTTTTTTTTCATCTTTAAATTAGGATAATTTTGATGAAATCTGAGAGGTTTCTGATCTCCCTATACACAGCAATGTCATAACAAATTTCAAGGCCCAGCAAGGTACTAAAGACATTGTTAAAACAGTCATGTGACTGCAGTGGTTCAACATTAATGTGATGAAGAGACGAGAATACTTTTTGTGTGCAAAAACAAAACAAAAATAACCACTTTATTCAACAATTTCTTCTCTGACGCTGTTGACGTAGGAAAATCAGTGCAGCGCTTCCAGCTTCTACGTCAGAGCGGCGGCTCAGTATTGGTCAGTGATGCTGACGCAGGAGTCGCGTTCTGACATGAGTGTTGCAGGTTTGAACCCACTGATGTGTCATTTGTTGATTTGATCAGGGCTATGTGTACGCGGTCGGGGGAAATGACGGCGTCGCATCGCTGTCCAGCGTGGAACGGTTCGACCCTCATCTAAACAAATGGACAGATGTGCGAGAAATGGGGCAGCGGCGCGCCGGAAACGGTGTCAGTGAACTCAACGGATGCCTCTACGTTGTTGGTAAAGATCAGAATCTGTATTTGACCTTCTCAATTTAGACCTGAACAGAGCTCTGATGGATCGACCTGTTTGTCTGAAGGTGGTTTTGATGATAATTCTCCGCTGAGCTCAGTCGAGCGCTTCGACCCCAGGATGAACCGCTGGGAGTATGTGGCAGAGTTGACCACACCGAGGGGCGGAGTCGGCGTTGCCACGGTGATGGGGCGTGTCTTTGCGGTTGGAGGGCACAATGGAAACATCTACCTGAACACGGTGGAGGCCTTCGAGCCCCGGATGAACAGGTGAGATATAAAGATTCTGCAGACGATGGTTGTGATTTCAGTCAGGTGGGATCAGCTGTTTGTGTGTGTTTTTGCTCAGATGGGAGCTGGTCGGCTCCGTGTCTCACTGTCGGGCCGGTGCAGGAGTCGCAGTCTGTTCCACTCAGATCAGTCAGATTCGGGACGTCGGCCAGGGCTCCAGTAACGTCGCCGACTGCATGTAGCCACACCCTCATAGTCTGACACACTCCAAACACCCACGTTCAGCTTTACCATTCTGGTTTCATGACAAGAGACGTTGTGTTTTTGCTTTGATTTTGTGTCAGTGGAAAGTGTGTTTTCCTTCTTTTCTCCAGTGCTGAGATCACGTGATCACTGTATCTGATTTCTGCTGCAGTATTTTCTCTCTTCTTAGACATTAAGAAATCTTCAGTAAACTAGACTACAGTGTTCAGACATCAGAACTGCGGTTCAGTCCTCTGAATATCCGTGACGTGAATTCAGCGAACGGCGGTTGTGCGGTTCCTCGTGTGTTTGAAAGGCAGAATGACATCAGATACTTGGAAATGCACAAGTTTAAAAGTCACTCTTTTGTGACTTCAGGACCCAAAGAACGATCAAAAAGAGATTGTTCTGTAGTGCGTGCGTACAATCAGACACAAATGAGAGATTGGTGACGCTCGTCTCATTTATGACTTCTGAACCCTGAATAAGATCGACTGGGTTCAGGTTTAGGTTTGTGTCGAACAGTTCTACGCGATAAAGACATGAGCTTTTCACTGCCAAGCGTGAAGCTGGACGGAAAGCCGAGAAGCTCAGAGATGCGTTTCTATGTTACCGTTGTGTATTACAAATATAAAGCTTTTTCTGGCTCGTTTTATTGCGTTCGTCGTCATACATGATTTAGTTCGGCGTGAAAGCAATGTTTGCATTTGAAACAGATCGGTTATACAGTGAGGACACATATTGAGGTTTTTATATATGTAGAAATGTTTTGTGTTTTTTGTGACGAGTCTTATTTGAAAATGATTTATAAATGAAATATGAAATATTTATTTTGTCTAATCCCCCCCCCCNTTACATTTGAGTTCATGTTTTCTTTCAGTACTTGTTGTTCGGACACTGATGTGTCCAGTGGCATAAACATCTGATTATATTTAAGAACTGCTGTTAAAATGTTGATATTGTTGAAATGTTTTACATTATACTGGTGTCACAGATGTTTAACATGTGTAACTGTAACAAATATAATATTCATACAGTGGTTTATGTAACATCTGTGCAGCTCCACAGGACAGAAGAACAGCGTTTCTGTACCTGCTGAATTAAATGCAGTGTATTTGATTGATATTTCTCTGTCTGAAGCATGACACTTTATAGCATATTCACCCATGCGTACATTTTACATTTATTTATTTTATTCAGTTTTTCCTTTGTGACTTTCTTTTGTCTTTGTAACAATGAAATAAAACAGAAAACCAAAGTCTCCTTTTCTGTTTCTAAAACCATGTGAAGCTCCTGTTTTGTCAAAAGTGGGTTTGTATCAAAGTTTCATGAGATTTCCGTTTTGTTTGAATGTGAATATAATACACTGAAGTGTTTATTTCACTCTAATACCTTTAGCAACACTGAACAGATTATCTAACATCAAAAACAATGTGTGCAGTTTAATGGACAGTGTTGAGTAACTTTTTGCTGCTTTTTATTGTTTTCTGACAATTTCACAGCTATAAAAAGGTTACAGAGTAACAAAAAGGTAAAAGATTTTATTCAAAGTATATTGTCCTAAAATATGTGCTGTTGTAAGGGTTATGAAAGAACCTCTTTGGACTTTGAAATTTGATTATTTTTAAAAGAAGACACAGGAACAGAATTAACCAATGTGTACAGCTTCATCAAAACTTAGTTGTGGTGCTGATGTAACCATATTAAGAGACTTTAGTTTGTTTTTCTAATCTGGATCCAGTTCTGTCATTAGAATGAACATTTGTCCATTGGGTTCTGAATTTAAGGTTCAAACGTCAGTGCCGTAATTCCTGACCAAAACATCAGTCTTTTCCTCCATTAGTGCTCGTAAAAACAATAAAACTGCAATTAACAATTTAAACAGTTTAACAGTTTTGTTGATGTTTCTCCAGGTCCAGCTGAGGATGATGGTCTGTCCTGTAGAGGTTAGATTCTCAGACACTAGATTTCATCAATTCTGACATGGACAGTGGGTCTCCTTTGGGTTCCGGTTCCTTTCCGCTTATTTCAATGGAGAAATAAAATGGAGTGTCTGTGTTAAAACAAATATCTGATATTACAACCATGTTGATGCTCAGTTCCAGCTGCATTCTGTGATGCTCTCAGACCATCCGTTTACTGACCAGAGCCATCGAGACCGAAAGCCAGAGGTTTTATAATAAAATGAAATCTCCTTCTCTCTAAATGACCACTTTTGACCTCAAAAATAAATCTTTTTAAATATATATGATATAAGATGTGCAGACTGAAATGTTTTTGGTAGAAATTTAGAATGTTTTATTCAAAACATGCTTTTGTAAATGGAAAATTAAACCCTTTTATCCTCTTCACTTTTGCCCAGTAAATGTATTCAGCTGTTTAGTGTTCAAGGAAGACAGGTTTAAGAGCGTCGATTCAGTTTGGGGGTCATATAGAAGATAACGACATGTCATGTGTTTTTGAGTTTGATGTCAAATGAATATGTTGGACTTTAACATGCGGCATCAGATGACCATGTATGTTTTACAGTTTAATCTTTGGACTCTGATGAAGGTGAAAAGAACCTTCAGTGTGTGGTGATGTGCAGACGTCCAGAGAACAGGCGTGTGGACGTACAGAGAAAATGATATGAAAATAATACTGTTTCAAGTTAGAGGTTTAAACGGATTCCTAACTAGAATGTTTTTGTTTGTCTTCATCCTCGTTGGACTCATCCATTCTGGTAAGTAGTAGATTTAATAGAATAACCAATTTGTGGAATGGCAAAAGCTTCATTCTTTGTTAGAATCGTTCAGAATCAACTTCTCTGTAATTCAGTGTTCAGAAGATGCAAGAACATCTGCAAAATATTTCCACTAGTTCTTCAGAAACACAATCTTAAATTGTGTTTAACATTATGGCTAAACCCTATAACAAAACAAACAAGTAGTTAACACGAGATGAATCTGCATGCGGCTCTTTCCATGTTCAAAATATGATCTGAAAAAAATTCGGTTTTCAGTAAAAGGTAAGTTGAAACAGGGGCTTAAACTTCTGACAATGTTTATACACTACCGTTCAATAGTTTGGGGTCAGTAAGATTTTTTAATGTTTTAAAAGAAGTATCTTCTGTTCACCAAGCCTGCATTTATTTGATTAAAAATACAAACAAAAACAGTAATATCGTGAAATATTATTAATCAGCTGTTTTCTATGTGAATATACAGTAAAGTGTAATTTATTCCTGTGATCAAAGCTGAATTTTCAGCATCATTACTCCAGTCTTCAGTGTCACATGATCCTTCAGAAATCATTCTGATATGATGATCTGCTGCTCAAGAAACATTCATGATTATTATCAATGTTGGAAACAGTTGTGAACAAATTTTTTTCAAAATTCTTCGATGAATAGAAAGTTCAAAAGAACAGCATTTATTTAAAATAGAATATTTTCTAACATTATAATTGTCTTTACTGTAACTTTTGATCAGTTTAACTCATCCTTGATGAATAAAAGTATTGATTAATTTTATTTCTATCCCCCAAAAATAAAATTAAAATTCTTACTGACCCCAAACTTTTGAACGGTAGTGTTTAATGTTACAAAAGATTTAGATTTCAGACAAATGCTGTTCTTTTGAACTTTCTATTCATCATAGCATCATGAAATAAAAATGTAAATAACTGTTTTCAACATTGATAATAATCATAAATGTTTCTTGAGCATCAAATCATCATATTAGAATGATTTCTGAAGGATCATGTGACACTGAAGACTGGAGTAACGATGCTGAAAATCACAGGAATAAATTACACTTTACTGTATATTGACAGAAAACAGCTGATTTACACTGGAATAATATTTCACAATATTATTGTTTTTGTTTGTATTTTTAATCAAATAAATGCAGGCTTGGTGAGCAGAAGATACTTCTTTTAAAACATTAAAAAATCTTACTGACCCCAAACTATTGAACAGTAGTGTATAATATATATATATACTTTATTATGTCTTTTAATTCAAGCATATTTAATACAATTATACCAATAAACATCTCCTTTAAAGACATATTTTTTACCAATAGTTATTCCTCATTTTTCATTCTACTTTCTCTCCTTTTCACTTTTTATTTTTCTTTCGTGATAATACCCATTACCAACACAAAAAATAAAATAAATAATAATTAGAGACAAAGCCAATACATACATAATTAAGCACTTTTACATATAGAAAAAAAACAAGAAATATACATTAAAAAAAAAAAATTAGACATTCACATAATAATTTCTAAATCTTATAATGACACCTAATTCCTAATAAGTAATTCAAATAGTATTATATAAACATCAATTAATAATAATATTAAATAAGTAAATTTAAAAAAGGAAATAATAATAACATTAATAGTAATAAGTAAGTTAAAAGGGAGGCAGAATTATACAAGAAGGTAATTAAAATATGCATTCCTTTATTTTTTATGATATTAATTTTAAAGGTGTCCAAATCTTTTTAAAATGTGTACTTTTGCTCTTAATTTCATGTTATCCAACTTCTGACAATGTTGATCATCAAACCAAATATTTTAGAAGATGTTTTAGCCTTACTTTTTAAAACCTGTGTAACTTTTACCAATAAACTTTAAATAATTTAACAAAATAAAGTAGCATTAAATAATGCTGGTAGTTGTAAAAAATCATGTGAAACAAAAGTGCCCCACATTTGTGCTCCATGTCTTTACTGCTGTTTTTTGTTTTTTTTCTCCTCAGGGTCATCTGACTTTGTACAATTTACAGTACAATAAATGATGACTCTTTTCTACAGTTGATTTGAATCATGTGATTTTGACACTTACATATTGACCATTTCAGTAAAACATTAGCAGTGACACTCATGTTTCAGCATCTTAGTCATGGGACTTTTTATGATGGGAAATTTGACCATCATTTGCAAGCAGAAATGTAACCCTATTCCTAACAATTTGCCTTAGAGGAACTGTTTAATGAAGTTATTACCCAAGTTCAGTCTGTGCGGAACACATTTGTCCTCTGTTTCATTAATGTCCTCACGTTTTCTCCAAGGCTTCAGTCAGTGTGAGGAGGGCTGGCGGCCATACGAGGAGACATGTTACTTCTTCTCCTCGGACATGAAGACGTGGCACGACGCGCTGGAGGATTGTGTCAGCAAGGGAAGTAATCTGATGAGCATCAAGGACATCCATGAGCGGGTGAGACACACGCAACAGTAACAAGAGAAACAGATGACATTAACAAATGCATCCGAGACGTCACCAAACTGTTCTGTTCAGACGTGGGTCCGGACGCAGATCGGAACCTCCATCTTCTGGATCGGACTGAATGACGTGGCGTCGGAGGGAAACTGGGAATGGAGCGATGGGAGTGTTTTCTACCCCTACCTGTCGTAAGTCAGACATTCACTCTCACAACCCATTTCTTCATTGTGTAGCTCTGCATTGTGAAAATGAAAAGAAGCTGCTGTTGACAGTCTTCCGAGTTTTTGCAGGAACGCATGGTTTCTATTTTGAGAAATAGATGAGGAAGTTTCCCACCCTGATCACTAAAATGATCCCTCAAATATCTTTTTACAGTAACAGGCCTATCTATAGTATATTATTTGAAGTTCTGTGTAAGGAGTTTGGGATTAAAGAATTCACATCCCCATGACAGAAAAACACTTGTGTGAATTGCAGGTATTGGAAGGAGGGTCAGCCGGACAACTGGGCAGATAATGAGGATTGTGGGCAGGTTCAGGGCGCCAGTGACGGCAGATGGAATGATGAAACCTGCACAGCCAGACGCCAGTATATCTGTAAACGACCAAACCGTACGTGTGATGCATTTATCAACTCCATAGATCACGCATAAGGTTAGAGAGTCAGACTGGTAACCCGAAGGTTGCAGGTTCGATTCTCAATACTGGCATGAAATGACTGAGGTGCCCTAGAGCAAGACACCAAACCTGGGTGTGTTCACTATTCATTACTACTCCTAGTGCAGAGGAAGTGTATGGGTTACCATACTTCACATGTCACTTTAACATACATGACATGTTTTCCTCTGTCTTTCTCCAGCTAACCCTACTCCGCTCTGCGACACCGAGAACGGCTGGCAGCCCTTCGGCTCAAACTGCTACAAGCGAAGGGCGGGCGCTCGGAAGAGCTGGGCGGCGGCTCGCAGCGACTGTGTCAGAGAGGGCGGAGACTTGGTGTCTATCACATCTTCTGAGGAGGAGCAGTACGTCACCAGCCGCCTGGACGCGTCCGCCTTTGACCTCTGGATCGGGTTTTCCACAACGGTGAGAATCATCAGTGTGTGTGTGTGTTAGATCTTCACTGGATCGCTCAAGCGTAATGAAATTTGTTGTATAATTGGTTGATAAACAACAAACTTTATTTTTTATTTATTTTTTATCTCTTAAAAAATAGACTGCCAGGGCAAGACTACACATGTAAAATAATCTGAGCTCAAATCGCGTCATGTTTCTGTCGTATGTGTTTTCTGCAATCACCTCCCTTCTTTTCACAGAAATGCACAACTTTATCCTGTCAAATTCAACCAAATGCCACGACTTTTACCTGGTCTGATGCGAGTACTTCCACATATGTAAACTGGCCGGAGGGACAACCTGATCTCACGTAAGACAACTGTTAAACTAGTTATGGTACCTGGTTGGTTTTATCAGTGCGTTTCTCACCGTCTGAAGAGTCTATAATGAAAGAAAGTGTTTCAGTGTCGACCTGTGTGATGATAACTGAAACTGTCACTGTTGGATCTAGTGACAAAGCCAATGGCGTGTGCACTGCTATGATAAAAGAATCAGGAGAGGATTATGGGAAATGGAGAACACACGTCTGCCGTCATGAGCGACCTTACATGTGCAAGAGAGCTTTGAATAGTAAGATCCAGAGTTGTTTTGTCCCTCTGAGACAAAGTATTTCGCATGACTCTGTTATTGATGTTACGAATTAATTTAGTCATTATAAATGTGCCTCAAACTGTTTTGGGATCAGTGATATGCTCTTATGTTTCTGTCACTCCAGCCATTTGTCCTTCCGGATGGTTGAGTTTCTCAGGAAGCTGTTACTGGTTGGTCAGTAACCAGAATCTCTTGACCAGCTGGTATCTGGCTCAGACCAAGTGCTCTGACATGGGCGCAAACCTCCTGACCATCAAAAAGTGAGAATACTGACTGAAGTTTAAGGGAGATTCGTTTGGATTGTAAAGGCTCACGTACATTGTTTGTTTTCATCTCTAGTGAAGCGGAGCAGTTCTTCATTAATGCACAGTTGCCTGATTTTCACCAGGTGGATATACCTGATCTGTGGATTGGCATTTCAGGTGAGTGATGTATACGATAGAGGATTTTACCCTAAACACTATCAGCTCCCACTGGAGAAAGACTTCAGTTCAAGTTTTTACTGTCCCTACTGGGGTTTCAGAATGAGTATTTTAGCCAAACGTCTGTCCTTGAAGACAATAAAGATGGTCTCTGATCAGAAGTACTATGATCTGCATCAGTTATCTGTACTTGAACAATCTTGGTGCTGTCTTTCTGATTCATAACACCATCAGATAAGGACCAAGATGGGACGTTTAGGTGGGTGGACAAAACTGCAGTTGAGTTTTCAAACTGGAGCCCAAATTTCCCTCAGAATGCAGCAAACCAGTGGGACTGTGGCCAGATTTACACCGGTAAGATTATCGGTTGTCGGGAAGACACTCAATGTCACAATGTTAGCTTCAAAAGATTTTGAGCTGAATCTGTTTTTCTTTCTTGTATTAGGAAATTATGCTGGAAAGTGGGAAAGTACCAACTGCTTTAAAAATCTTGGATACATCTGCAAGATGCCAGGAGGACAGAATGTGAAGCCCACGTCAGCTCCAGGTGAAGTCCGTCGCTGAATGTACCGGCTGGTGTTTGGCTTTATGGTCAGGGGTGCAAAACTCAGTTCCTGGAGGGCCTGCAGAGTTTAGTTCCAGCCCTGCTCCAACTCACAGACCTGTAGTTTTCAAATAACACACACTAGACGATTTTCAAAACTTAACCGATTTTAAAACTGTGGGAGACCAGAGACATAATGACAGTTTCAACCAATTTTTAGCATTGTAATCCTCTGAATGCACACACTAGATGATTCGACCAGACTGTGAGACCACACACCTGTTGATAGCAGGAACGATTTCACAGTGAGACGAGATCAAACGTGACTTCTTTTTCAAACATAGTCCTTAAAAAAATATTTTTTGCCATGCGGTCATTTTACTCCGGACTGCTTTACAAACATTTACATTTACATTTATGCATTTGGCAGACACTTTTATCCAAAGCGACTTACATTGCATTATACTATACATTTGTATCTGAGTATGTGCAATCCCTGGGATCGAACCCATGACCTTGGCATTGCTAGTGCCACGCTCTAACCACTGAGCTACAGGAAAGCGAAGGTCAATTCAATGCTGGATTTGCACAAAAGATGAACATGACGGCACATGCTAGTGGATGAGTTGAATCAACTCCACAGCAACTACATAAATTTATCCACTAACCATTCAGAAACGTCCAGTTTCATTCTAAAAGTTGTAACTTCTTCCTGAGTCTCTCCATCAGTGTCGACTCCGGTTTGAACAATGTAAGGCTGAACACCGTTACTGACAATCCTCATTTTGGCTGCGTGAGATTCTCCAGCTTTGTTGTTGTTGAGCAACCGAAGCGTGAGCTGTTAAAGCTCCGCCCTCTTCTGGAAAGGGGGCGGGAGCAGCAGCTCATTTGCATTTAAAGGGACACACACAAAAACGGCGTGTTTTTGCTCACACCCAAATAGGGGCAAATTTGACAAGCTATAATAAATGATCTGTGGGGTATTTTGAGCTGAAACTTCACAGACACATTCTGGAGACACCAGAGACTGATATTACATCTTGTGAACGGGGCATTATAGGTCCTCTTTAAATAATCGTAATGACACCACACAATAGAGCAGTGGTTCCCAAAACCTGTCCTAAAGGACCCCCAGCCCTGCACATTTTGTATGTCTCCCTCATCTATCACACCTGATTCAACTCATGTGCTCATTAGTACAGACAGCAAGACCTGAAGTAGGTGTGTCAGATAAGGGTGACATACAAAATGTGCAGTGCTGGGAGTCCTCCAGGACAGGTTTGGGAACCACTACAAATATCGTTCACCCCTGGATTCTGTGATTTTGCGGTGATTTCAGACTGGCTGCTTTTTCTTTCTTTTTTTGCATTGAATGTGAAAGCAGTTCAATTAGCATAACTGTTGAATTAGTGTCAGTGTTGTGTTTTTAGTATGATACGTGTGAAGCTGGTGGTTCAATTAATGTTTTTCTGCAGATTCACACTGTGATGAAGGCTATCTGCTCTTCGGTGAACACTGCTATCACTTTGAGACCGAATCAGTCAAGACCTGGCAGGACGCAGAAAGCTACTGTGTGGCTCAAAATGGACACCTGGTCAGCATCCACAACCAGGAGACAATCAGTTTTATGACAGGTGCGACGGCAGACAGAATGACCTCTATCCTAGAGATTCTCCAACAAAGAGTTTTACTCCTGGATCATTTTGCTCAAAAAAGCTCACCGTAATGACGTTTTGTTTCTCACAGCTCACATGAGCAGATCTTCCTGGGTGGGTCTCAATGACATCGACAGAGAGGGAACGTTTGTGTGGACCGATGGAACTCAAGCTGTAAGTTATCAGACCTTAAACTTCATCAAATGAACCGATACATCCGACTGCACAAAGTGAGAAAGCTTTCGGTGCCTACCTGAGAAATGCTGAACTATTTTGAGTTCAATCCTCACCCTGTAGAATGAGTAATGATTCTGGATCAGCTTCATTTTGAGTGTATGTGTTTCTCTGAAGGACTTCCTGCCATGGGAGACGAACCAGCCTGATAACTGGCAGAATAATGAAGACTGTGTTCACATCCGAGGGACTGAGCATCATGATACAGGGAAAATCAATGACCTGCCCTGCACATCCACTTACCCTTTCATTTGCCAGAAAGGTGGGAGCTTTTCCTGTTTGATTTTATTGTTTATAAATATTGTTCAATGCATTGTTTTAGTGATTTAGACTAGCCTTTCGGTAATCTACTTTATAGCCATCAAGTTCTTCAAATCCATTCAGGTCCATGAAGTTCCTTTGGTGTGATTCTGAAATACTGATTTATCTTCTTATTAATTATTTTTCAGCAAAAGGTCAAGGGCCACCCGCTCCCCCAACAACTGGTCCAGGTACAGATTATACATAAATATATACACATCCTGAAAATGTTAACCCCTTAGTATATGCACATTCATCTTTAGGATTTTAGAAATCCAGAAAAATGTAAATCTAATAACACTAGGAAAAATTTATCAAAAATCATGTATAAATCTTCTTCCATTGAAGCTCAAAATGCTCCTTGGATGACGTCTGATCCCACTGGAGAACATGATCCTCAGTTTTAGTTCATGTTGCTCCAGACGCACAGCAAACACTGAGACATTCTCACATTCATGTTTGTTTCAGATTTACTTATGGTAAATTTCTGTCTCTTCGCATTCGACTGTAAGGGTACGTTTATACTGAAATTGGAAAACTTTTTCCTTTGCATTTTCGCGTAAGGACAATCGCCATTCACATGGATCCGCGAAAATGAATAAAAACGCTGTATTCTGCTGCCAGGCCAGTAGATGGCGATGTCACTTTGTAAAGAAAAACTATGCACCTGTAGACTGAACACGTATACGTAGACTGAGCACGACATTACTGTTTTCACAAATGTGCGTTTTTGTAGTTTACAGAGACGACAACAGTAAACTTCACTTTGAAACCTGTTTTCAAAGGTTTGAGTTTTCAGGCCCCCAGAACGAGTCATGTAAATGACCCCTAAGTATTCCACTCTTGAACTTCTTATTTCCTTTACTGCTTCTGTCAGGCTGGAATGAGAAGTGTGGCTCCTGGGTCGCCGACCCGTTCAATGATTACTGTTACCTGTTTACGACTCTGTCCATGAGAAAGTGGGCTGACGCCCGTGCAGATTGTGTGAATCAGGGTGGAGATCTGATCAGCATCACCGAACCGTTTGAACAGGGCTTCATCCAAGGTTAGTTTTGAACACAGGCATGCCAGTTACATTTGGAGTTTCTGAATGGACTTTTCCAGATCCTTTTACGCTCATTTCTGACATTCACTCATCTCAGCTCAGATCCAGGCGGTGCCCACAGGAGTTTCCCTGTGGATGGGAGCTCATGACTCCATCACCGAGGGCGGCTGGACGTGGACAGATGGTTCTCCCTTCCGCTACATAAACTGGGCTTCAGGTGATGCTTTACGATGAGATGATGAAGCACCTTTTAAGCTTTTTGTTTCATTTATCCAATTTCAAGTTAAATGGAGAAGATAACCTGCACGTTTAATTGACTGTTAAAGGAAACCCTGATGATTATTACGGTGAAGACTGCCTGTCCATTCTGATCAACTCTGGAGCGTGGAATGACGATAACTGTGAGAATAAGAGAGGATATATCTGCAAGCGTCGTGGTGCGTTCTGTTGCCCCGTTCATACCTACAGAAATTAAATGTAATGATATTGATAGCGTTTAGAAAACATGTCTTCTCTCTTTTCAGGGAATACACCCGAGCCTCTTCCGCCACATGACGGTACGTTTGGCTTCTGTTTATTATGTGACCTGCAACTCTAGAGCCTTTCTGAGTTTCTGCTTGTCTTCTTCTCTAGGTTTCTACACCACATACGCCTGTCAGGACTCCAGCTTGGTCCTTCACTGCTCCCAGAACAGTGTCATCAACATCCAGTCGGCTTTTTACGGACGCCGCAGTGACAAGATCTGCCCATATGGAGACGGAGCCTCTGGTAACTCACAGCACTAAGAGTGTAAATGAGTAGGTTTCAATTGTTCATACAGGATTTCTGACATACTGATGATCTTTCAGGTGTGTGCACTGTTGAGGGAACGCTGGCTTTGGCCAGGAAAAACTGCGATAACAGAGAGTTCTGTTTCCTCTTCGCACACGCTGAGACTGACCCCTGCCCGACCGTCTCCAAATACCTGGAGGTGGTTTTCAGCTGCGAGCAGAACGGTGAGAGAGGACCTGAATATGAATGAAAGAAATGTTGTAAATGCTTGAAGTCACTGTCTGAACATCATCCCAATTAAAAAGAGGTTTAGATGAAGAGGGAGAAAAACCTTGAGAGGAAGAAGAACTTCTAATGCAGTAGTAAATGTTGCAGTAAATGATCTTGACGATTCTGTGTTTTTCCAGTGTGTTTGAGAGGGTTGGGTGTGGAGGATGGAAACGTCACTAATTCAATGCTCTCGGCATCATCATCCCTCAGTGGAAATGGGCCGGATAAAGGTCGCCTGAATGGGAACTCATGCTGGATGCCCTCTGCTTCCGGTCTGTCTCCTGAATCACCCATAGTAAGGTTTTAGATATAAGTCCCTCACATCTCCTCCCTGACGTTCAAACTCACACTGTGTGTTTCAGCAAACTCCTGGATTCAGGTGAATGTGGGTCAGCTGAAGAAGATCACCGGGGTCGTCATTCAGGGCTGCCCGTCAACAGATTACTGGGTTACTAAGTTTAAGATCCAGACCAGCACAGATGGCCTGAGCTGGAATGACTACAGCAGTGATGGAGGGGTAAAAACACACACGCTCATGGTTGTTCTCAGGAGCATCTATGCATCTATCTGTGAAAAGATCAGACATGATGAGTTCATGCGATGCTGATGGTGATTCTGTCACAGGAGTATCCGGGTTCTGTGGACAAGACGACTCCAGAGACACGCTTGTTGGGGACGCCGATCTCCGCACAGTACGTCCGGGTTCTGCCGCTGCAGTGGAATGGTCAAGTGGGATTGCGTCTGGACATTCTGGGCTGCACACCGGACTGTGAGTTCAACAGAAGCTTGATTCCTAAGATTATTTGTTGTTGTGGCTCTTTTAAACTGAAATATAACTATAATTCAGTGTGTATTAAAACAATCTTTTTTGGGTTGTTTCTGTTTCTTCAGATGCTGTTTCTTGCAGTGCAAAACCCAACCTGGACCACTCCATAGACAGAATGACGTAATTATTGAGTCTCTGAATGTCTGAAACACTGCACATCTGGTGTCTCCATTACTGAACACACCTGATTCAAATAATCAGCTTGTTAGCAGAGCGATAACCCTAACGCTGGACATACAGTGCTGTGGAGTCACAACCACTCATCTAAATCCTTTTTAGTGCATGATGTAGAACAACTGTTATAGATTTACGTTTTACTTTGAATCACATTTAAACAGTGTTGGAGAAAGGTAATGCTCACATTTAGTCAAGAACTACAGTAACCATCATGTTCACACACAACGCCACTGCACTTTCGATTCTCTCAACATGGGGCTCTTGTCAGTCAATACATGGGAAAACAAAGTAACTTGTGTTACTTATTTGAAAAAGTAACTCTGATATTTTGTCGTAAATTTAAAAGTAATGCGTTACTTTACTAGTTACTTGAAAAAAGTAATCTGATTACATAACTCAAGTTACTTGTAATGCGTTACCTCCAACACTGCATTCAAAAGCATTTCTCTTTGTGTTCTTGTTGGTTTCAGGGTTCACTGCCCTGCTGGTTGTGCCAGGGAGGCGTATTCTGTGTACGGGACAGATATGTATCGCGGGGTATGAGTATAATAAATTATAACCCGACCCCTCGATGCTAGTGTAAGTGAACCAAACGCTTCAGTTGAGCATTTTTCTCATGATTCAGGACTCTAATATCTGTGCGGCTGCGATCCACGCCGGAGTGGTTCTGAATGACATCGGAGGAGACTGTACTTTGCTCAAAGCTGACGGTCAGAACTTCTACAGCGGATCCACCAGGAACGGCATCGTCTCCAGACAGTAAGTCTCTTCAGTCTTCTCTGGAATACCTGCGGACGAGTCGGATATAGAGTGAAATGTGCTGTGTGTGTGTCTCAGGTTCGATGGGCTCTACTCTGTATCCTACCACTTTACTGACGGAGGTGAGACAGAGTCTTCTAACTAACCACAACATCATTCACTACTGCAAAGCTCTGAATGGTGTGTCTCTTTCAGAGTTGAGGTGTTCTGGTCCAGACTGGTACGAGTTTGGAGAGTTCTGCTACAAGCCATTCGAAGAGAAGAAAACGTGGCATAATGCGCGCACGGCCTGCAGGAAGCTGGGAGCAGATCTGGCGTCGATCGTGTCCATGACGGAGCAGAGCTGGCTGGAGAGCTACCTGTACCTGGGTGTGTGTGTTTATTAGCTCGTTAGGGTACAAATAAACACACCGATTATGATTGAAATCACAGCTAGATCCTCTTCAGCTTCACTATTAGTAAAGAGACGCTGCCAGGTAGAATAAATTCACACGCAATCACTCTCTCACTAATGCATTCATGTAATCTTTACTGTGCTACTTCATCTGTATCTGATTTAGAACGAGCAGAAATCTGTGAGAAATATAACGTCCCAAAGACAAAAGAACTGATAAAAATTTGCTGTTATGTGGGACAATAGCCTCGTGGGCAGCACTGTCGTATGTCAGAGCTGTGCACAAAACGACCTGCGTTCGAGTTTCAGCTCGAGGTTCAGGCTTATTTGTTCATTAATGACGTCATCAGTGACTAGTCGATGGCGACTCGACTTTCATCACATAAAAGTCTTTCAACCCCTAGTGTCAAGTGTAGTCACCTGTGAGTGTGTGTTTGTGTTGATTTCCTCTGTCCCGTAAAACAGCCACCAGTGACGTGTGGATCGGTCTGAATGATCTGGGCTTCTCGGGTTTGTTCTCGTGGTCAGATCATCATGAGGTCACGTTCACACACTGGGCTCCCGGAGAACCCAACAACCACCTGGGCTTCGATGAGGACTGTGTGGAGATGTACCATGAGGTACTGCACTCCATTTACTGACAAACAGACGTCTAGAATTAAACACAGGAGCATGAATGTCATCGTAATGCTTTGCGTCTTAGACGGGCCGATGGAATGACGTCACCTGCACGGAGTTGAACACCTACATCTGTAAAATGCCCAAAGGTCACTATCCTCTGCCCTCCGTCCAGCCCACCATCTACGGCTGTCCTCAGGTCAGTCCTGCACTCTCATGGAGGCACAGCTGTGACTCTGAAACTGTCCGGCTGACCATGTGTGTCTGTTCTGCAGGGCTGGGATGTCTTTGAATATTCGTGCTATTGGTTTGAAGAAGCTGCTAGAAGCCGCGAGGAAGCCAAAGCGTTCTGTGAGAGTCGAAACAGCACTCTGCTGCATATCATGGACCTGTGAGTGTGTATTCGTATCCACTTCGTGTCTTCCAGTCATGAACTACTCCTGTACTAGTAAAGCTGTTGTAACTGGTTCTGTTGCCTTCTGCAGGTATGAACAGGCTCATTTCACAGCTCTGATGGGCCGATACTCTGGTGACTGGTGGATCGGGCTGCGGGCGAGAGGTGGCGTGGCGGGAGTCGACTATTACTGGGACAACGACGCTTTAATAACCTACACCAACTGGGGCCGCAATGAGCCGAGTAATTCAACTCAACCTTTCTGTCCTATACGTTACACCTAACGTTCAAGACAAATGACATCATCGTTCATAAACCAATCAGATTTCATTGTCATCTCTAGATAACCATGCTGGATCATGTGTCACTATGACGACGTCTCCGCTGGCAGGATTCTGGAATAACAAACAGTGTGAAGAATCATTTCCATTTGTGTGTGAAGCTCCACGTAACGGCATCACTCCACCGACGCCAGTTCCGACTCTGCCGCCAGTGACGGGATGTGAGAGCGGCTGGGGCGGACAGCCTCACTTCAGAAACTGCTACAGGGTGATTAAGTTTTGTCTTTTAAAGAATGCGGTTCAGAAACGCAAAATATTAAATCTTAGTTTACTGCAGGCCAAGCGTGTAATTGATATCCAAAGGCCTTCCTTAAAAAAACTGCAATATAATAGTCTAGATATGGAGTCTCCATTGTCGCTGTAGCTTGCATGCGTTCCGGCGGTGCGTGTACTATTCTGATGACGAAATTCACGTCACGCACACTGTACGCTGACCCTCGCGTACACATAAACAGTGAACTATACTTTGGGCTTTATTGTGTTGATTGTTAAAATACATGTTCCGTGTTTTAAATGTCTTCTTGTTGATCTATTTGTGTTTGTGATTCTGCAGTTGTTCACAGTGGACTTCACCCAGAAGAAGAGCTGGCAGGGGGCGAGAGACGACTGTCTGGCCCGTGGCGCCGATCTGGTCAGCATCCACAATCCCGAGGAGGAAATTTTCCTGACCGGCTATTCGAAGGGAAAGACCAAGTGGATTGGACTGAGCGTCAACACGGTGGAAGGAGGTTTGTTTGCTTTCTGCTGATTAGCTCGGGTAAATAATTCTGAGTTTGACCTGTGTCTGACCGTTCTTCTCTAAGGTTACCACTGGAGCGACGGGACGCCTGTCAGTCACACAAACTGGGGCTACGGCGAACCCAATGATCACAATGGGCGAGAAAACTGTGTGGAGATGGTGACCACCGACAATGGGACGTCCTATTGGAACGACCTGAATTGTGACGCCCACCAGGACTGGATCTGCATGATTGCTAAAGGAAAGAAACCGATTATTCCACCGGAGCCTCCGTCCCCCGTACCAGGTAACTCTGGAAGCTCTTTTGACCAATGAAACTCTTTATGTGCTCCATTTCTGTGGTCAGAGTTCATGTTTGAAAATATTTTAGGAAATTCAAAGCTATTACTTTGCAAAATCTGGAGCAAATACCAAAAAAAAAAGAACATGTGCATGTGGGTCTGTATTGTAATAAAGGCGTTTGTTTATGTTCTCTCAGCTCCAGAGTGCGGATCGAACCCGGGCTGGAGGAAGAACAATGGCATCTGTTATTACTATAATGACACGGATATCGTGGACTTTTACATGGCCCTTGTGAGATGTTATGAAGAAAAAGCTCAGCTGGTGTCTATCGCTGATGAAGCCGAGCAGTCTTACGTGGTCAGCCTGGTATGGCTCCAGTGTTTTCTGTTGCTTTTGAATGTTTGATCAATAATGCTCACCTGCACTAACCATTCTGAGTTTTCTTCTCTGTCTCTCTATTAGTTTCATTTGCCATTCACCACAAATGACATTAAAAATGAGTAAAATCTGTCAAAGCATTAGTGAGACGTGGATCTGATTTGATGTTGTTTTCAGGTGGGCACCGGTCAGGTGGCGGCAGCCTGGATTGGCATGAGAATGTTTGGGGTTGCGGGTGGAGAGTATTTGTAAGCCTTAAACATTTGAGTATTATTAGTGCTTCCACAGGTGTGTCTTTTACATATTCTTGGGCATGACGGTCAGCTGTTTCTCTGTGCAGGTGGATAGATCTGTCTCCGGTGACGTACGTCCACTGGGGTCCCGGAGAGCCTAATGATGCCAATGGAGAAGAGCAGTGTGTCCAGATGAACAGACATCCAGGTATCGCTCATGCACAAACATTTATTTATGCTAATGTACATGCTCTTGTACTTCATTTTGACATACCTTATAAATATTAAACTTGCAATATTATTATACTAAAACGTAAAATTTTAATTATTATTATTTTACTGCTGTGCTTTTGAAAACCCTAACAGTACACTATCATCTCCTTTTCTTGGTTAATCATAACGCTGCCATTTATTAAGTTTCTTTTAATGGATGCTTGTGTAACAAATGACCATATATCAATATGTAACAAGTAACAAATTAGAATTATAAACCTTTTCTGAAATCAGTACAAGAACTACAGCATGAACAAGAAGAAAAATAATACACAGTCCAAATGGAGTTTCAGTGAGATGGCTGAAAAACTGCCCAGCACGTTGGGCAAACATTTAACCCAACCGCTGGGTTTGTCCATTTTCAACCCAAGCATAGCTGTATATTTGTTTATCGTATTTTAACACATATGATGTTCTTAGGCTTCGAGATCAAAGTGGTTTAAATGAGAACGGTTTTGTTTTTTCAATAGGTTCATGGAACGATGCAAACTGTGGTCGTGCCAGTGCTGGTTATGTGTGTAAGAAATATCCAGGAAATGATCACACGCCTCCGCCTCCAACGGCATCATGGGACGGAAACTGTCCAGAGGGTACAGCTGATATAAAGCAACATACATGAATCAAGCATTTAGTCATTGTTGATTAATGAGCACTAGTGCTCCAGTCCAGGATAATCTAGTGATGGTTCAGTGATTTTTTTTTTTCATTTTAGGATGGATGAAATTCCGCAACAAATGCTACATATTCAAAGGAAACCACCACCATCAGTCTGAGATCAAGACCAACTGGACTTCTGCGCGAGACTGGTGCAGACAGCAGGGAGGAGATCTCGCCGTCATCGATGATCAGAACGAAAATGGTATTTCATGAGATCTTATGATAATCTACGGTATATGATCTCTTGTTGATATGATTTCACTTGTAAAAAGAGCTTTAAGTTGAGCCCTATAATGAAATTCCTCTGTTTATTATGATATCTTGGTGCTAACTTTCTCAAAACCTTCAGGAAACACAAGTCCAGTTCATGTTCAAATTTCTCTCCAGATTTTGTGGCCAGTTATCTAAGGGATCTGGTTGTGCCGGTTTGGATCGGTTTATCCGATACGCTGCATGAAGGGAAGTTTGCGTGGAGTGATGGAGTCAGTCAGGTCTTATACACAAACTGGGCTGATAAGGAGCCAAACAATGCTGATGACCAGGTGAGAAATGACAGTTTTGTTGTAGATCCATTTGGGGAACCAGGATGTGCAAAACTGAACAACTGGATTCTTTCAATTCACGAGTTGGAATATGAATCAAATTTGAGGAATCTCACAAGATGTTGAATTGGAATTTGAATTGAAAAGACAGGAAGTGGAATTTATTTCTCCATCTCTGTTTGCCTGTCTGGCTCATAAAACCGCAAGACTTTTCAGCCCTTTTAAGACCTTTTTTAAACTGACAGAGCTTTATCAACCCATCTTGCAAAATGTGTCTTGATTAGGTTTTCATTTTCCAGCTAGGAAAAGTTACAGTTACTTAAATTGAAATTAACTTTCAATTCAGTTACTTTATTGACTTCTGTTCCTTGAAATTGAATTGTCAATCTCAAATCAATTCTGAACTATGATGTAATGAATGCCAAATACTATAGTATTCAGATGAAAGAAGTGAAGATGATGCTGAACTCTGGTGTCTCTCTCTCAGGAACACTGTACTTCTATCTCCCATAATCACCTGGTCACGGGCCTCTGGAACGACGAGAAATGTGACCACGAGCGAGGATGGGTCTGCTCCAGGAAGAAATGTACTTACATCTTCATTTGTGTCTTCATTTTCAAATCTAGCGTGTGAGACTAGTCAACTAAACTCCAGCTCCAGGATCAGGGCTGGGAAACACATGAAAGGAGTTTACAAAGGTACCAAATCTCCTCTAACCCTTGACGCTTGTGTCTCCTGCCGTTTTCTGCAGCGAGCAGCATTCCCGTCCCACCGCCCACGAGCACGCCGTGTCCGTCCGGATACATCACCTGGTATA
Organism: Anabarilius grahami; assembly: GCA_003731715.1. Lineage (NCBI taxonomy): Eukaryota > Metazoa > Chordata > Actinopteri > Cypriniformes > Xenocyprididae > Anabarilius > Anabarilius grahami. The sequence continues at coordinate 947,223 of RJVU01037189.1, read as the reverse complement.
GCAACTGCTATAAGTTGATTTCAGAGCCCAAGACTTGGGAAGAAGCTCAGCAAGCCTGTGTGAAGGAGGGTGGGAACTTGGCCAGTGTGGACATGAGTTACGACCAGGCCTTCATATCCGGAGCCGTGCAGGAGGGCAAGACGGATGCCTGGATCGGACTTCGCCGACTGGTAAGATGATGATAACTACATAACACAACAGACGATGAGCAGATCTCACCTGTTGCACTTCTTCTTCTTCTTCAGCCCGACAGCGATTCCTACAAATGGTCCGATGGTTGGCCCGTCTTCTTCACTCACTGGGGTCCAGGAGAACCGACCAATCACAAGGGAGAAGGCTGTGTCAGCATGCACGCGCCCTCATACTTCATCCAGGGCACTTGGAACGACACGGCCTGCGATGATGCCAAGCCTTACATCTGCAAGATCACTAAAGGTAAAGCTGAGAAATGCTGCTGACAAGCGTCAAGCCTTTCATATCCATTACAAACGTCTGTCTGGATTCCCTCTGCAGAAAAGCCTCCAGCGACGCCGGCTCCGGGCGACGGGAAGTGTTTGCCAGGCTGGTGGTCGTACGGACGTCACTGCTATTTCGCATATAACGGAAAAGTGGGTTTCTCGTGGCCAGAGGCGAGACACTTCTGCCAAGAGGTGAACGGGGGCGAATTAGCCTCGATTCACAGTCGAGCTGAGGTGGAATTCATCCGGAACATCAATTACACCAAGTACCACTATGTTTGGATCGGCCTGACCAGAGATCGTTCATGTACGCAACAAAGCCATTAATCTGTCTGTTGTCGTGCATTAGCTGTATGAGATACGCTGATCATGTGCTGTTGATTGTGATTGTAGTTGGATGGGGCTGGACGGATATGACATCTCTGGGCTTCACAAACTGGGCTCCTGGAGAACCCAATGAAGCCATTCACGATGGAGACTTTGGCAAAGAGAACTGCGTTGAGATGTATCACGACGGCACATGGAACGACAACAGCTGTGTGCAAAAGAGAGGCTTTGTGTGTCGACACCGGCAATGTACGTCACATCATCCACATGCCATTCGCTTGACTCTTACTCAGTATTCAGTCTGACTCCAGTTCATCAGTTATGGTGTGCACACCAAAAGCAAATGTAATTATTCGTGTGAGTAGACAAAGTCAATGCAAAGACGCAAATAGATGCAAATTCGCGCCGGGTGAAGCGAATGACGCAAATTGGGAGACGCGATTGCCACAAATGTGCGATATCCGCCTCAACCGCGTCTTCTGCACAAGTTAAAAAAAAAATTTCAACTTGAGCGGGAAATTCGTATGAGGCGTTGTTGCGCAAGCCAATCAGCAAAGAGCTTATTGACACGTCTGGTTTGACACGTCCGGTTGTGTCAGAAAATGGAGGAGAGACCGGACAAAAAAGGAGATAGCTTGGAGAAAAGTAAGCGAGGAAGTTGTACTTCCTTGGTAAGTGTTGAAAATATGCGTCTTGTATCATGAAGACACTCCTCTTCGCACAATATTTTTATTCGTGCGAGTGACCTGAAAAACAAGTAATCCCGCAAGTAATCTAGAGTGAGTAACGCGATGCAAATATTCGCTCTGTTCATTAAAAAGTAATGGTGTGTGCATACCAAAAGCAGACAAAATCTGATGTTAGACATCTCTATATCTAAAACCTTGAGATAGACAGCTCACATGAGTTGGCGCATACACACACACACAGAGTTCAGACAGACCTATGCAACATAGTGTGGCCCAGATCTGGTACATGTGGATTACACGCAAGGCAGATGTGGGCCGGATCTGGACAGACACTATGTTGCTGTCAGGGATGTGACGGGACTGAAAATCCCATCCAGACCAGCCTGATCTCATGTCTGAAACTGCTTCTAATTGCACTTTCTCTTGTTTTCAGATTATGTGACGGATGATAACGGGATCGTCATACCAACTGACCCATCACCCAGTGAGTTTATATCCAGAATTTTTTTAAATACACTCATTTGTCTTCATGTGTTTTTGTAAGTGAATGTGTGGTTTGTGGCGCAGCGGACAGTGGTGTGATCGCCGGGGCCGTTATCGGGGCGATTGTGTGCGCGGCGCTGATCCTAGCCATCATGTACTACGTCTTCAGTGTGAAGGGTGTAAGACCAGGAAATGCCAGCATCTTCAAACAAGAAAACAAGAATATTGATGTGGTAAGTTTCATCGATTTTGACGACATCTTGTTGTAGCTAAAGTGACCAAACCATGTTCTGCAAGTTTAAGAGAAAAGTGCTCAACTTGTTTGATGTCAGCATTTATTCTGCATTTTTGTATAATTTAACAGCCAGCGTTCACTAACCCAAACTTCCCTGGAGAATCTGAATCATGATCTGCGTGAGATTCATCTGCTGCTGTACAGAAACTAAAGGAACATGTTCAATCAACACTGAAACTCAATCATACAAGCATCATATTTTCCTGTAGATTTAAAGTTTTTTTGTGTGTGTATCTGTGTTTGTATTCTTGTTCACTTTTTGTAAACCGTTTTTAAATTTGTTGTGATAATGTTTATTGTACAGATGTTTCTTGAAATAAATATGTGGACTTGCTTTATATTTCTGGATTTCTGAAAAACAGTGTCAGATATTCTATAAAACTTTAACACAATTTAATAAAGCGTGTCTTTGATTGGCAGCTGGTGGAGGCGGTGCTAAAACAAACCCAAAACATGTCAGAAAACACAAATCCACACTTCGTGAGATCACTAAACATTCGTTTAACTGGTTAATGCAATACTTTTTGTCAAAGGAACTCGTTTATAGCCATTAGTGAAAGTGGCCCTCCTGTTATTAACAATCAGGTTGTTAAAGTTAGGAAAGTTTAAATATCTTACACTATTTTTTTTAAACAAAAATCGATTTTATTTCAGTTTACATGTACTAGACTGTTCTGTAATCTTTTTGGGAAATGAATGTTTCTGTACTTGAGATGGTTTAAGTCTTCTTCAGTGTCTAATGAACATTACGTGCTGCTCTGGAAATAAAGGCGCCAGAAATAAAAGTTAACTAAATAGAGCAGTTTACATGGAAAGCAAGAAGACTTCACGACAGATACAGCACACATTTACAATGACAGTACATGATCTCGCACTCTTTATTGCCATCAGAAAGGCACGTATGAAAATCAATGAGAAATATTTTTAAGAGATTCTTTGTCTCACTGGCAGTTGGTTTATTGAATAATTGTTATTCGTTTTATTTTTGTGGATAATATATTTTTGTTATGAATAAGCTGTGAGGTGCCAAAGACAAACGAGAACAGATAATAAAGGATAATAAAGATTTAATTCAATTCAAATCCAAATGGATCCTGAGTCTGTCAGCTGAACTCAGTCTCCAGAAAAAAGGCAACAAGGCCCCAAAAGTACACGTTTTCACAAACACAATGTGACGCACAAACACATTTTCAATTAAGATTCGTCAATTAATCAAATTAGACTTCTGCTCTTTATGAGATTTGATAAGGTTGTAGAAAACCAACCCAAACTCCCACTGCACAACCGAGGGGTAGAAAATAATTACAAATAGTTTCATTTTGATGGTCCATTTCGACAGTATTTTAATCTTCCAGAGTTCTCTGAAAATAAATCAAATCATGGTCTGGGTGTCGATCAACATCTGCTGCTCTGGACCAAGATTAAGAGGAAAAGGAAATACTGATGGAAACAGGAAATACTTAGAGCTCAATTTAAAAAGTGCCAAAGGATCTGACCAACGAGGAGTCGGTATCTAGAACAAGCAGCCAATCAATCGCCTGTTCTGAAAATCATTTCTGCACTTGATCAAAAATGATATTAGAAATATCTACTAACACAAGTAAATAATCCCTTCCCCCACCGCAAAAAAATAGATAAATCACAAACTATCAACATTAAATAGAGACAATCATGGGAAAAGCTCCAGAGGTCAGGCCCATCAGCTGTACATACAAACAGTTCTCTCTCTATTGGGTCAAAGGTCACGTGATGATATAAATACTGGAAATCAAAAACATTTTCATTGCAATTCTCGACACTCTTGATCTGATCAACTAACCCTAAGAAAAAAACAAAAAGGCACTTGAAACTCAGCAGCAGAACTGCGCCGTCACATGACTGATGAGCAGGATGTGACGCGGGTTTGTTCAGTGCTGATGAAGTTTCAGAACGATAGTTTCATGAGCCGTTAGTCGATCGGACGAGACGATCAATCTCTCTGCTTCTGTGAATAAATAAAAGCTGCCACATCTTCCCAGAATCCTTCATTCTCCTCTGAATCACGTGACGCTGCTCATGATGGCGGCGATCAGAGCGAGTTCTGTGTGTCGCGTCTGATCCAGTGGAGCCCGTGACGCACATATGTCACTAACGAGCTCATGGAGGCCGTCAGACTGAGAGGACCGACAGCTGAATCCAGCTCTCGCAGCAAACCTGCAGAAGACAACACACGCTCATTATATGATGTTTTATTAACAAAGTTCGGGAGGAGCATGTTCAGATAATTAACAAAAGAGGAGCGCATTCAGTTAATCGACTCAGTCAATGATAAGAGGTGTATATACAGCAGACTCACCTCTGCTTGTTGACACCTTATCAGCATCCCTCCACCACCCCATCTCCTCACTTATAGTCCTAACTATTCCCATCTCAACCAGGGGGAAGTACTCTCGGTTCAGGTCAAATTTCAGAGCTCTGAGCCAGATAAGCATAACCTTTACTCTACTTAAATATATGTAAGTGTAAACTCGTGTAATACACACACACACACACACGTACAGTATATGAGGTGTTGACTTGGCCTCCAAATTCTCCATATCTCAATCCAATCCAGCATCTGTGGGATGTGCTGAACAAACAAGTCAGATCCATGGAGGCTCCACCTCGCAACTTACAGCAGGGGTCGACAAGTAAGTTTGGCATCGGGCCAAAAAAAAATGTCCCCACTAGATGGCGGGCCAGAACATAGTCAAAGGATAGTTTAAGAAATTAATTGATGAAAAATGCAACTAGAATTGCCTGTGACAGACTGTTAGTGTCTTTTGCAACTGGTATTGAGCTGTTACTCTGTGTTAATCCTGTAGGACAGTCATTAACAAAAAGCCACATTTGTGTGGCAGTGTCCAGGTTTTACACTGGATAAATTAATAAAGCAGAGTAGTGACACGTAACTTGGCAAGTATCTTCATTCACCAACTTGCAACACAGACGCCTTGCTAAAACACACATATGTGGGAGATGAGGAATGGATAAAAATAAAAATAAAAAATAAAAGAGGACTTGAATGTTTGAGTCATGCTCTTAACGAACTGTTTTACTTCCTCTTTCCATATTGTGAATAATAAATGTGTAACATTTGAATTTGCTTGTTACACAATGGAGCCTAACTTATTGTAATAATTATTTGACGTAGTCTATGTTTACACAGAATTATTCCTTGGCATCCTCACACACTAAACTGCATTTTTTTAATTGTTTGCGTGCTGGAGGTACGCTATTACGTCGTGTGCAGAGTGATGTTAACATTAGCTGATGAGAGAAAATGCCACTATCAAAGAGTCTAAAAGAGGAAAGTTGACAGCGAAAATAGGGCATACAAAGGAGAATGGAAAGACAACTATGCGTTCATCCTAGTCCTACCTAGTTTTGTGAACGCAAAGCCAGTGTGTCTTATCTGCAACAAAGTTGTCGCTGTTTTCAAAGAATATAACAGCGTGTCTACACTGGACGTGAGTGGAGCGATGCGACGCGTCAAAAGATTATAGAACCCATTTTAATCAGTGATATTGTCTACACTGGATGCGGCGCGACGCGACAACACATTCCTGACAGTAAACGGATTCCCTGTTCTATTTCTGACATAGTCCAAGTGCTTTGAAACGGTCAGTTTGTCGCGTTCAGTGTAGACAGCTGTTGCGGTGCAACGCGAAAAAAGTCTGGTGTAGACACGGTGATAATATTAGACATCACCACGAGACGAAGATCTATTTCAGAACCAGCTGCTATCAAAATAATCTGGTGGCAGGTGCGGGCCAGATATTATTGCTGGCGGGCCGGTTTTGCCAAACACTGCCGTACGCATTTGTCAAGCATCCCCTCTTGCTATTTGGGGAAATGAACCCAGCGCTATGATTGGTCGAACTCTTTCTTTTGCTGGATTTGAGTACTACGTATGCACAGAGCCAGGTGTTTGCGTAGTATAGTGTGACAAATCGTACCAGCATACTTTGAGGTCAAAATGCGTACCCGTTTGGCAGGTCTGCTAATGGTAAGGGGCGAGGTGTTTCTGGACGCTTCAGCGAATCACAGTACACTGGGCCAGCTAACCAATCTGAGCACATTGCGTATTTCGTTCTAATGACAATGGAGACAGCGGTGTAGAATAAAGGTAAAAAATATATGAAAAATACAGCGTTTTATTAAAAACTAAGCATTAAGACATGTTAAACTGCACCCCAGAAAAAAAAAAAAAAAACAGTGAACCACCCCTTTAAAGTTGCTCTGAAACCATGTGCATTAAGGAAAGCACTATACAAATACATCTGACTTGACATTAAAAGGTACACAAAGTAACTTTTGGCAAAACTGCATGTATTTTGCGGAAGAACATTGTTTTGGTTGTACTTCGGCTCTGTGCAGATGAATATGATTATGACACTGATCATAAAATAAGCACTACTAGGCTTAATAGATATAACCAGTTTAGATGGAAAGGATCTCAAGCTGACTAGCTGAAGACTTTACTGTAGCTTTACCCATTAACAGACACGGTACTTCCTTGAAAATAAATTCCAGCACAACAACCATAAAGAAATGATCTTCACAATAGATGCTTTACAGTGAACTCTGTTTGAGAGCTACATATGGTGATTTATCTGTTCAATAAAACTCCTTACCTGTTGAGAAATAAAAAAATCATCATCTCTGTGTCACTTTTACAATATATCAGATCCCTCAGTTCTCGCCATTTCTGAAAAGCCAAGCTAATGTTGATTCTTGTTTTATTACGAGCTCTGTCGCATTCTCTTTTCACCAGCAGACTTGCCTCTGTTCAGCTTTTGTTTAAAACGGGTGATTCCCCGGAGGTTGGAGATTTAGCAGCTCCTTTCCTCAACCTTTCTATAACTCACCTGTGCCACTCCCACACCAGACACACGTCAAAGCAGCAGGATTAATATTTTAATCCCTACTAACACTGAACCTTTCATGAACTCAGTATGTGACAGAGGTTTCCTTTTTGCTTGTGTGGACAAACACATTTATAAAGACAGATTTAGCTCAGCTTCCTGTGACCTTTGACCCTTCTTACCGCTGCCCGAGTGTGTGAGATCGTCGGCCTGCTCCCACGTCTCGTGAGCGCTCAGGAAGAGCGCCGTAATGCTGACGTAAGACGCCGCCGCCTGCTGGACGGGTTGAGGAATGACGAGCGAGCTGCCGGCGGCCGATGAGGAACTCCTGCAGGGACCGAACACAGAACAGCCAGTGAAGGGCAGGAAACGCATCATCATTGTGAATCACTGGGGTGTGATGAAGACGCTCACCTGGACACGGAGGGAGATGCAGACCATGACGAGCTCTGAAAATAAACACACAGACCGTGAGGCAAGAGTCTGAATCAGAGTAAGAAGAAACGACACAGAAACGCTAAAGACACACACTTTGAAATGATCGGCGAGCGTCCTCGAGTATCGGAGCGCTGAATCCCGTCTGTAGCGGAACATGGCCATCTGCAGCAGAGACTGGCAGCGCAGACTGCAGAACAAACACACATTCACTGACTGATGCTGATTCACACACACGTCTGCATCTCTGCTGTGCGCTGCTCTCACCACAGGATGAAGAAATCCCTCTCATGAGCCGTGGCTGAAGGATCCGTGTAGCTCTTCAGTTTGAGTATAAACCTGAACAGTGCAACAACATCATCTTCATCACCTGCATCATGACGCTACAGTTATATCTGATAAAATAGTGCGATCACCACATGATCATCTGCTATGAACAGCAGCTACACTAATTCTTCAGACTGCACAGCTCCAGTTTGGATCAGCCTTTGCAATGATTTCAGCCGACGCAGACAACTGACCATAAGCACTGAACGTTCATAAGAACTTCCGCAATAATATAAACCAGCTGGAAAACTTCCGGTGAAATGTCACTTGTTGATGTGACAGTATCTTCAATGTCCTGAGGTAGGCCCTGCTTACAGCTGATATTAAGATGCATTTGGTCGATCAGATCACAAGTAGATGAGGGAGACACATCCCCAATTACACCTGGTGTTTAAATCCATCTCTTTTGTCCACTTTTAACCACTCCTGTCCTGATTTCTTCGCGGGGAGGGTCTATGGGTGGGTAAATGCATGTGTGTTTTTTTTTCTTCAGATCTTTCGATCTAATGGACAAAATAAGCTCACTTAATTTACATATGAATGTGACCAGAGACGACAGAAAAACATACGGAGAGAATCAGCTTTTGTTTCTGTTCTGACAGCCGCAAGACCACGCCGAACACCGTGGCAGAAATCAGGAATGGTGAGAGAACATTGTGCTTGGTACATTTTTCATCTTCAAACCAAACTTGGGTCTTTAGCTGACAAAAAGTTTAAATCCCATCTGGCTAGAGCGCTTCCCATAATGTTTACGCGTTAGATCAGTAGGGGGGCTTTTAGAAGCTGTTCAAACGCATTTGACCACATGAGTGTCACACTACAAAAGCAATCCGGTCGAATGCATTTTCAACTACCTCTGGAAGTGATCGAAAGTGGACAAATTCAAAGCATTTTACACACCCTTTGCACCTGTATTTAGTGTCGTCTACTTGCGCAGTTGATGAACGAACAACAAGGAAGCACAAAAAATGAACGCACAGTACACAAGAGTAAATACAAAGTGTTCGTTGTTAGTCGCAAACAGCACAGCAGCTCCAGACAATCAAAACATAGTGTTACTCACATGAGAAGGAATCAAAGCAGCTTCCGGGTCTGTTTTCAGCCCTTCGACTCAGCTCTCTCCAGCGCTGGAAAGCTTTTCTAATATAAACTCGGTCCTAAAGCGCTTGCCTATTCATAAACCTTCATTCCAGTGATATTCTTTTGAACTGTTTGTATTGTGTCCCATCTCTCTTATTTTCAAATCTCCCGCTTGCTCGTTCTCTCTCCTCGACCGTCATACACCCCCTAATGCTTATGTATGTATTTGAAATACTACTGAGTCCACCTTTAAATAGTTAGGCCTAGCGTTAATTTAGTTATTCAAATGTAAGACATAAAAAAGATGCGTCCCTCAGTTCCTCCTCAGCAAATTTCAATTCGACCATCAGTTTTCATGCTTTCGCATCGAAAAAAGCGTCAACACACTGTAAATGAAAGATTTATTGTGCACTTTAGTAAGATTCATTGAATAAAATGTGAGTTTTCCCAAGCTTGTGCTGCACTGACTGACAGCTTCTGTGATTATAAAGGGACAGCGGTGCTCGCTTTCTGTGAAAAGTTATTGTTTTTCAGGAGATTTTATGAGTATTTCATACTTCACCTTGACAAATTGTATTTTTAAACCTAGTGATTTTATAATGTTTAATATTTATTCAAAAGCAAAAAAGAGAGAAAAACTATTACAGGAAATGGCTAATATGAGCCAGTTATGCTCCTCTGCCTCCATCTGATGGTTATAATTAACATTTTATTCTTAAATAAAAGTGTTTTCTATCAAATGTTGGATTTCCTACATCTTGAAACATTCGGTTTTACAAATGGAGACAATCTCAGAAGGATAAACAAATAATGTTTTTGGTCATGACAGTAAAAATAACATTTGAAGCGGTGGAAAAATGTAGTGTGTGCGTGTCTAATTACAGACTTTATTACAATCAATAAAACTGGTTTATTTTAGAAATTAGGCAAGTGTGATAACTGCATTAAAATATAAATACAACATTAAAAAGTCCACCATTGATGGTTTAGTGTCGATGTACAGCGAGTACAGAATGATCAGCTAACAGTTCACCGGAAATCCCCAAGCTGGCTGAACCGTGCAAACGGTCAGTTGAGACGGCAACTCTGGACCAACATACTCAACTTTCAATTATTATCCTAATTCTGTAATCATAACGAGCACAAGTTGTAATTGCTGCCTAACATGTTCATTATGTCTGCTTAAATGAATACGATGTTAACTCACCTATAACCTGCGTTACATTATATCTGTATATCAGCGTTACTGTGACACACTCGTCTCTGACTGATCAACTGTAACATTTCCTGTAGAGCTGCAATACTCTGATCAACTTGAACTGAACTGAACTTCTCACCTGATCAGATCCAGCGTCTCGGAGAACATGGTGTAGGCGGATTTGGGCGTCTGTGGCTCCGTCTCCATGGCGACGGCGCTCTCCACGAATGCCAGCGCAGCCTCCAGATAGCTGAGGGCTTTAGCCGTCTTATCCGGCTGAGAAACATCAAGAAACGTTGTCAGATCCAGGAGTGGAACTCACCGTACACAGGGGTCAGGGGGGAAATCAAAGGCTTTATAAACACCGTAGCGTCTGCTTTGTGCTTCAGTTTTTTGGCTTCCTTCAGATGATCTTCCACGGAGCGTTGCCTGGGAATCAGAGGTCAGAGGTCAAAGAGTTTCACACTGGTTAATGTTGAAGTAATAGATAAGATGGACGTGAGCGGCACACCTGCGGTCGGGCGGCAGCAGCGCTCGTGCTTCGGCTGCAGGAGGACACGTTTTCTCCGGCAGGACGTTGCGCCTCTTGCAGGATTTCTGCTGAATAAAAACAGTTCTTTACGAGTCACGCCACAAGAGCTTAAAAACAAAGATGTAAACGGCCTACAGCACCTTCCCATGAGCCTCTGCTGTCCTCGGCTGGCTAACAGGAGCCGCTGCGGATGGACGCTTGTGTCCTGATACGTCCTGAGGAAGACCTGAGCCGTGTTTCACACTCTTCCTCCTCTTCATCGTCGTGCTGTCGCTGTTCCTGCCGGCTCTGATGGAAACATGTGAGAGTGATGAGAGAGTGATCAGGGACTTCAGGTACTTTCCACCGCATGCTAACGTCACATGAGCGCATGTCTGAACGTCACTGCATTAGATCACAATAAATGACACTGATATTCTGTAAAGAAAGATGCAGGGTTTTTCCTGCATTGAAAATATTTCAGCGAGATTTGATCATTTAAATTGCTTTAAAACGCTTCCGTGAGTGTTTGTGTTTCGGTTTACAACGTGTTTTTCCAGCGTTGAGCTCTGTAGCCAATCACAGACATGCCTGTAGTTCCCTCAGTGAAAACACAGACGTCCCATCATCATCATCATCATCATCATCAAAACCATTGCTATTATCGTTATTATTTACAGGGCACTTGACAGATCTGATCTGATTGGTCAAATACACTGAAGAAAACTTTCAAAACTTTGTAACAATAAATAGAAACACAATGTTTTCACATTACATCACTGATAAACTAATACATTTCTATTTAGATGGAAAGAAAGTTAATCTGTGTGCAGCCTCACAAAGAGGCAGAAGATCTCGGGCTCTGATTGGCTGTGGGATGACGGGGACTCACTCTGATTGGTGGAGGCTGTGCTGAGACGAGAAAGACTGTTTTCCCTCTTTGTCCAGTTTCTGTTTCTTCTTTGGAGACATTTCATCCCTCTCCGCCTGCAGACACACACACACACACACACACACACACACACACACACACACACACAATAAAATCATGTGAACATCTGATTTTGAGATATTTGATTTGATAAAGATATTTTGAAATGGTTGTTATACATCAGGTTAGGACTAGTTATCAGTTATTAGTTCATTAGGGTTATTAGTGCAGGTTCGATTGGCTGATGATCCTGTCATCACAATCAGGGTGAGAAGGGTCAAAGTTCAGCTCACGGCTCTCTTGCGTGCGGACGTCAGGCTGGTTCGGCGTCGGACTGCTTTGGGCTCCCGAGGGATTCTGGAGAGCAGGTTCAGCTGAATCTTCACCAGCAGCGGCTGACGCGTCTGTTTCCCGTCTGTTTGTTTGTTGTCTGTTGTCGTTGTTCTCTTCCGCTCTGTGTCACGTGTTGTTTTCTTGTGTTTCGATCTGCGCGTGGAAGTATTTTCATCACGCTGGGAAATTTCCACGCATGTGCTTCCTAACAGCAGATTCTCACACGTGGACGTGTTTCCCACAGTCTGTCTGTGATCAGACGCTTTGGCGCTGTCAGTCGGGTTACTATAGCAACCCTGCTGACCTGCAGCCTCTGTCCGTCCAGTGGAATCATGGGAGTTGGGCTTGATGACATCACATGGGCTGCCAGGGCTCTGCTGGTGCTGGTTCTCCTTGCTTTCTAACCATCTTCCCAACTGCCAGTCACTCCCTTTCTGTGCATAAACACACACAGGTACAGACACACACACACACGGGTACAGACACACACACACACACACGGGTACAGACACACACACGGGTACAGACACACACACAGGCACAGACACACACACACACAGACACACACACGGGTACAGACACACACAGGTACAGACACACACACACACACAGACACACACACGGGTACAGACACACACAGGCACACACACACACAGACACACACACGGGTACAGACACACACAGGTACAGACACACACACACACACAGACACACACACGGGTACAGACACACACACACACACACACACAGAGGTGTTAGGATGTTATTTTGTTGTTCAATGAATCTCATCATAAAAATATGACAATATGTAATGTGTGTGTGAGTGTGTGTACCTGTGTGTGTGTGTGTGAGTGTGTGTGTGTGTGTGTGTGTGTGTCTGTACCTGTGTGTGTGTGGGTGTGTGTGTCTGTGTCTGTACCTGTGTGTGTGAGTGTGTGTACCTGTGTGTGTGAGTGTGTCTGTGTCTGTGTGTGTACCTGTGTGTGTGTGTGTGTACCTGTGTGTGTGTACCTGTGTGTGTGATGGTTCGTGAGCTGCTGGTTGATCTGGGCTCTTGTTGTTCTCACTGTCAGTGTTTGAACTGCTGTCAGAGTCACTGGAGCTGCTGGAACCTCCTCTACACACACACACACACACACTCTTGAGTCAAGTAAACAGTCTGCTGAACAACTTCTTCTGTATAATGTAAGAGAGTCACACAGGTGAGTAAATGATGACAGAACAGAACTAGAGACGCAGAGATCTGATCTGATACTCACTGCGGGTCCAGCTGAACACCGTCTGATGATTCATGAGCTTCTAATGAAGAACATCAGCTAATTAAAAGCACATAAACAGACCACCACAATACACACACACACACACACACACACACACACACTTACTGAGAGCCGTGAATCCATGCGACTCCTGTCAAAGCAGCAGTGAATGAGTTGGGATGAAGGACTTAAAAAACGCTGGAGTTTCAATAAGAACCAATAATTCTGCTCTAACCTCATTAGTGGAGACGAACTTCGGCGGCTCGGCTGTGCTTGGCGTACAAATGGCCGTCAACAGTGGAGGCCATGAGGTCATTTCCTGTGTGCCAGAGAGACATTGAGATCCTGCAGCTCTCCTACCAAACAAGACTGTCCCAAACTCAACTGACCTGCAGAATGTCCTCCACTCGCCCGACAGACACGACCTGCAGACGGACAGTCACATGAGGATAATAAAACATGCACTAGCTTGGTTACCACGACGATCTGCAGGTGAACACTCACATCAACAGACTGCAGTGGGGGAAGGTTTGGTTTGCTGCTCTCCTTCAGGTCCTGTAAGTGCTCCGGTGAGGCCTTCAGTTGTGGAGAATCGCTGGTCACATGATCCTGACCGTCCATCGGCCTCACGTATGCTGTGGGCTTCTTGACGTTTGCCGGTTTACAGTGTAAATTCAGCGGGAGTGTGAGCGTCAGCGGCGGGACGTCCGGCCTGCAGCGCTCCGGAGACGCGCCGCCGTCCGAGTCACTGGACTGCAGAGGGGACAGCGGCTCCGCGGGGGGACGCAGGGCCGGCAGACTCTCCCAGCGCTCACCTGGAGGAGGGACGGGGCTGGACGCGCTCGCAGGAGCGGCGAGAGACGCCTCCGATCCGTCCACACCAGAGCAAAGAGCATCAGATCCATCCTCGTAATTACCCAGCATCCTCTGGATGAGACTCGACAGCTCATCGCCTCTGATTCTCTGGAAAGACAAAGATACTCGCGCGGTTAGAAACGGTGTCATGAGAAATCGAGTCCCCCCCAGGAATCAGATCAAAGACAAAAAGAAGGAAATTATAAAGATGATGAAAGGAAAAATCTCTTCACACTGTTCGTCGACAGACGCTGAAATGACACGAGACGAGCCTCATTAGCACAACATGAGCTCAAGAGCCTGAGGAACACTCAAAGTAGGGCTGGGCGATATATCGCATGCGATTGTCACGCGCATTTCGTCAGTAAAGCCGGTTCCCTGATTACCGCTAAATCAGCATCACCTGCTTTCAAATGGAGCGACATATAATAGACAGAACCGTAGATCACTGACAAGCTACACAATATCACGTTCATTATCGAAGGCGATTCATCTGCGATATGAACGCGATATTGCGTGGCTTCTCAGTGATCTACGGTTCTGTCTATTATATGTCGCTCCGTCTGAAAGCAGGTGATGGTGATTTTGCGGTAATCAGGGAACCGGCTTTACTGACGAAATGCGCGTGACAATCACATGCGATATATCGCCCAGCCCTACCTCAAAGCTCATCATTAAACACCAGAAAATTTTTTTTAACTACATATTCGAAACTTGAGATTTGGCACTAAAAATATCTGAATTTATTACAGGAGGATTTCAGCATCTGCTCGGCACTACCTATAGGCAGAGCAGGCGGAGCCTCGGGCATGGAGGAGGAGCCTCCGTTACCGTCACATCCTCCTAGCAAAATACCAGGCTCTTTTCCCATCGGATAGAGATGAATTCACAGTGACTCTCACCTGTAATGAAACCAACTATTGTCACCGTATCACGTACATTACTGTTCTACCGTAAAACTTACTTTCGGTTTTCAAAACATAAATATTGCTGTTATATTTTTTGAAAAATAATCATACAATTTAATTTAAATACTCAAAGTAATTAAGTATTTATGCTTAGTAGTTTGTCTCTTTCACTTTTACCATATGGCCTATTCACTCTTCTGTGGTTACATGAACATCCACTCAACATTTCCATAACACAAAATCTTCTTTACTGTGGAAAAAAGTTCCATTACATTCTTTTAGAATGATCTTTACACTAAGTAAAAAATTATAATAATAATTGTTCCATTTCTGTTTACTGAAAGGTTCTTTGGGGAACCAAAAGTGGTTCTTTTATGGCATCACAGTGTAAAAAGAAGGATTGCACTGCAATACATATGATAATATAGTCTAAATTGCTTCAACAGGAGGGGGAAATCCTGTCCAAAAATGATTAAGGCATGATGTTCATTTACTGAAGGGATTTTCCTTTTTTGATATTCCTAAACAGATATCATTAAATGTGTGTGTGTGTGTGAGGCTAAATTACTGAACAAATGACTACGACAGCATCCTCAACAAACAAATAAGATATTAGAATCTAATATATAAAAATAAATCAAACATATATAAATGTGTATATAAAAATATACAAATTTTAATAGCAGATGTTAAATAAAAAAGTGAGGAATAATGTTTGTTTTATGTGCTTTATATTAGGAGAGGTGTGGAGAGCGTCTGACGGACTGCAGCTGGAGCTAAACTAGATCATTCTCATATAGTGACTGTCAAACACACACATTCACAACTAACACTGACTGACTGACTTCACAAACACACTGCAGCATCTGTGAATCCAGACACACACACACACACACACTGAGATCCGTCACCTTGAACGGCTCGCTGAAGAGAGGAGCGATTCGGTCGTACTGCGTCTCCTCCGGCTGCACCTCCTGACTCCTCCTTTCCCTCTCCATCCGCCGCATCACGTCGCGATCCTCCATCTGCACACTGCAGGAAAACACACACACACACACACACACACTGATGTGAGTCAGGGTATGATCATACATCTGCTGTTTATAATCCCACATGCCGGGCGACACTTAAATCAACTGTATTCACATTAAAAGTCACAAACACACACATGCCGCAACTGATCCGTGTGTTTATGTGTGAGTGTGTATGTTGTGTGTGTGTTTATGTATTGAGTGTGTATGTTGTGTGTGTGTTTATGTATTGAATGTGTATGTTGTGTGTGTGTTTATGTATTGAGTGTGTATGTTGTGTGTGTGTATTGAGTGTGTATGTTGTGTGTGTGTATTGAGTGTGTATGTTGTGTGTGTGTATTGAGTGTGTATGTTGTGTGTGTGTTTGTTGTGTGTGTGTTTATGTATTGAGTGTGTATGTTGTGTGTGTGTATTGAGTGTGTATGTTGTGTGTGTGTATTGAGTGTGTATGTTGTGTGTGTGTTTATGTGTATGTGTGTGTGTGTTAATGAAACAAAAGCACAAAGAGGTGTGGTGTTTGTTGGGAAGGGCGTGTCTCAGGTGTGTGTCCTGCGGGAAAAGTGTGACAGGAACATCTGCTCTCTGTTACGCCTCACACACACATCTGACATCATCATGTTGTCTGTCACATATAAAATACAGCAAAAAATAGCATTATAGCCATTTATGTTGAAAATTCCCATTTTAAAAAAATCCCACTTCATATATCAGTCCATAAGAACAAGTTCTTCCTCATCTGTCATCACATTACTCACTCACACACACACACACTCACACACTCTCACACACACACTCACACTCTCACACACACACACACACACACACACACACACAGGTACAGACACAGACACACTCTCTCTCACACAAACACACACACACACACTCACACACACACACACAGGTACAGACACAGACACACTCTCTCTCACACACACACACACACACACTCACACACACACACACACACAACAGAAAACACATGTCTAATATATGTCCAGCTGCTGCAGGTGTGTGAGTGTGTGTGTGTGGGTGTCCAAAACACAAATCACCAACACACTGACACTAAATTTGACAGTAATATGGTTTAAATCAGATTATTTCAGTGTAGATTATCTGATTCGTTTATGTGTAAATATTTACACATGCTGTCACTTCATATTTATTTAGTTTGTACTAATTTATTCAAAGGGTCATTTATTCTTCAGTCAGCTCAATTCAACCCTTTTTGTCCACATTTGCCGGTTTCTCTGTGGTTTGTTGAGTGTTTGCACACAGTGAGGATGTGCTCGAGATCATCCTGACAGAGTTTCTCACCTGCTCGATCCGGTCATTCTCGGTTTGCTCTGTCCGCTCCGAGCCAGCGGGATTCGGTCGCTCATGATGACACGATGATCACATGAACGTGACTTCAGATGAAGAATCCACGCGCACTCTGACTGGAGCGAGCTCACGCGCAGAATGGAGCTCCGCGGGCGCGTCCACTCGAGAGGCGGGACAACCGATGCACGGCGCTTCAGATTATTGAATCAGACACAATTAAACATACATTAAACTATGGAATCCGGATGTTCGAGAGTTTATAAGGCATTTTAATAAGTAAACATTAATTCGTCAGGATATCATGAAGTGAAGCGCGCACCCCCGCGCAGGATTAAATGGTTCCGGCGCACCACTCCTTTTATGGGCATGTTATTCCACGAGCGCGCACGCCAACACACATCACTGGAGCTCAGTGACACTCAATTACAATAAATTAGTAATAATACAGTGTAGATTACTTACAAATTGTAGTCCGTTACTAATTCCAAATTATATGACACATTTTAGGTAATATAATCAATTTTTTATTACTTGTGAGCTAACTCGTTTGAGTAGGATAATCTTACACTGAGAAAGAATACATTCTTTAGAATGTATATATATTTTAAATAATATATATATATACTAGATGAAACAAGTTCGTCGAGACAAACTTTAAGTTGGCTTGAAAAAGCCGGTCCAGAAAGTTAGAAGCAGTTTTAAAAGTTTGAAGTTTGAGAGTTTTCAGTTTTAAAGTTTAAGATTTAGTTTAGTAGTTTTGATATATCAATAGATAGATATAGTCAGGGGACTCAAGGTGGTTGCTAGGGTGTTATGTGGTTGCTAGGGTACTCGGGGTGGTTGCTAAGGTGTTGCTATGTGGTTGCTAGGGAACTCTGGGTGGTTGCTAGGGTGTTGCTATGTGGTTGCTAGGGTACTCGGGGTGGTTAGGGTGTTGCTATGTGGTTGCTAGGGAACTCGGGGTGGTTGCTAGGGTGTTGCTATGCGGTTGCTAGGGTACTCGGGGTGGTTAGGGTGTTGCTATGTGGTTGCGTACTCGGGGTGGTTGCTAGGGTGTTGCCATGCGGTTGCTAGGGTACTCTAGGTGGTTGCTAAGGTACTCGGGGTGGTTAGGGTGTTGCTATGCGGTTGCTAGGGAACTCGGGGTGGTTGCTAGGGTGTTGCTATGCAATTCCTAGGGTACTCGGGGTGGTTAGGGTGTTGCTATGCGGTTGCTAGGGTACTCGGGGTGGTTAGGGTGTTGCTATGCGGTTGCTAGGGTACTCGGGGTGGTTGCTAGGGTGTTGCTATGCGGTTGCTAGGGTACTCTAGGTGGTTGCTAAGGTACTCGGGGTGGTTGCTAAGGTGTTGCTATGTGGTTGCTAGGGAACTCGGGGTGGTTGCTAGGGTGTTGCTATGCGGTTGCTAGGGTACTCGGGGTGGTTAGGGTGTTGCTATGCGGTTGCTAGGGAACTCGGGGTGGTTGCTAGGGTGTTGCTATGCCGTTGCTAGGGTACTTGGGGTGGTTGCTAGGGTGTTGCTATGCGGTTGCTAGGGTACTCTAGGTGGTTGCTAAGGTGTTGCTATGTGGTTGCTAGGGAACTCGGGGTGGTTGCTAGGGTGTTGCTATGCGGTTGCTAGGGTACTCGGGGTGGTTAGGGTGTTGCTATGCGGTTGCTAGGGAACTCGGGGTGGTTGCTAGGGTGTTGCTATGCGGTTGCTAGGGTACTCGGGGTGGTTGCTAGGGTGTTATGCGGTTGCTAAGGTACTTGGGGTGGTTACTAGGGTGTTTCTATGTAAAAAGTGCCATATGAATAAAGGTGACTTGACTATATATATTTATATATATATTTTCATCAAATAATTTTTTTTTTTTTTTTTAAATGTGTTTGAAAGACAGAAACCTTCGAAAGATAGCAATACATGGTTAAATGACTCTCTTGGTGATAATTCAAATAATAATTAACGTGTTCATCATTGATTCGATGTTGAGAAAATGATTTCTGTAAGTCCAGTGATCAAATGTTTTGTGGACTCTCGATTCTCCATGTAATTATAGCTTGACCAATTTCTACAAAACTAGAAGACTTTATAAGTGATGGTTTTTTTAGAAAGGAAAAAGTAAAAGATGAAAAAGAAGAATTAGGGAGAATCAATCAATTATAAATTATTTAGGCTACTGCCATTGTATAATATGTAATCATGTTATCAATAAAAAAGAAGTGTAGTCTGATTACGAGTATTTTAAAATGTCATATAATCTAATAACGAGTACTTAATTTTTGTCCACGTTGCATGTAATTGCACTGTAACATACTAATTATGAAGAGCCTACATAAGTACAATTAATGACAAAAACGACGTCACGATGATCTGATATTTTCACAAAGAATACAGACATTAATAAGCCAACATCACAAATCCCTTTAATTTTGAATCAAATCATATCAAATTAAAGGAACCGCTTCATTTATTTAACGTTCGTTCAAAACACAGATTTATCATCCGTTAAGCGACTGTTATGTCACGTTTAATTGCCTTAAAACGTTTGTTTTCAGTTGGAATAAAACAGTATTTTAAATGTCATGTAGTCGGCTTACAGTTTGCAAAGTCGGACTTAACGACAGGGATAATGCGACTGTAGTTCGGATTCGGATTACACCATATTACTCTATTTCTTCTGCAAGACGAGACAGGTATGCTTCTCCAAACACAGTATTGTGCGAGTCTGTCAAATATTCGACTATGTGTTGTGTTTGTAAGCTGTAGTTCAGTTACCGGATCATTCACTCGACCGATTCGGAGTGAAACACGTCGGAGTCGCAAATGTTTATCAATCTGTGGCTTAAACCTTAATAAAAATCCGTTTATTGAACTGTTATATAAAGCAATACCAGACTCACAATCACGCTGTTGTTCTGGACGTGATTTCACTTAAATCACATCGGCCCAAAATACGAATTCATAACAAGAGTCGAAATTGATTGAATAATTATACAGAACTTCTGAGTGTGATGATTGTGAGCTCATTTCCGTTTGTTTGGTTTCTACTTGCTGAACAAATGAGATATTAGATAGACATATAAGGTTGAATTTTGTGTAATTATCGCGATTTGCCGTTTTTGTCGCTGTTCTTTTGTTTGTTTTATTAGCGTTTGACCGGGAAACACAGCGACGCCATTGAATCAAACGGATGCAGTTCTTAGTCGAGTCCAGCAGAGGGCGACACATCCACAGAAACAGTCACTGGGCCATTCCATACATGAGCTTGTTGTGACTCTTCAAAATTAAACTTTTTATCTTGTTTTTCAACACTGAATCTACTACTACACATATTCAGCTATTCAAAATTGTGTATTGGTCAATCTCAGGCAACTTTATTTAATTTTTTAATGAAAATGTTTCTAAGCAGAAGATGGATGCATGTTTTCTCAGTCCTGTTACCAAACCTCACGTGCTGTTTGTGTCAGTTCATTCCTTTGTGTTCACCTCAAGAAAGGGTTTATTTTACAGAAATGATTGGTTATTTGTTCAAATAATTGATATTTGTGACTAAAAAATCACATTATATTAAGGCAAGGTGTATTTTAATAAAAACACAAAGTAATTTTTAAAAGAAGACAGAAGCCTCAAGTTTATCTTTTTTTTTTTAATTTCTTTTTTTTTATTTATAAATTGTATAAATGATGGACCAAACAAAACTGATAAAAACAGTATATTAACTTTATTTATTTTTTTAGAAAAGAAAACCGTTTAGTAACAGGAATGAGTGTCCATATGTGTGTGTGAGAGAGATTACATGGCTGTGTGTGTGTGTGTGTGTGTGTGTTGAAGGGATGTGCTGTGGGATAGTAGTACTTCACAGCGATGGAGGTGGAAAGAGAAAGAAGGAGAGAGAGAGAGAGAGAGAGGGAAAGAGAGTCAAAAAGAGAGGGTTGCAGGTGTGTTTCACTCCTTCCTTTGCAGCGTGCCATGGGTGGGTGTTTCTGGCATACTATCTGCAAAGACAAAAAGTTTAGGTATTCACATTGTAAAACTAATCCTAAATGTCTACAATTTAAGTCATTTCAACAGTAAAACCCATGAGACAGCTGAATAGTATTATATCAACTAATATTCACACTATTAAATCAACAAAACAGAGGACTCTACTCACTCCTGTTACTCTTAACTCACTCCTGTTATTTTTCATGTGAGTAACAGGACTGAAAGTAACAGGATTGAGTTTTTAAGCAAAATACATGACATATGGCCACATGGAGTACATGCTAATATCATGAGGACACTGAGCAACTTCTAGTGACTTACCTAAAGTTAAAGGTACAATATGTAATATTTTTGCAGTAAAATATCCAAAAACCACTAGGCTAGTGTTATATATTTTGTCCAGCTGATTACTAACAATATCTCTAATGTTTTCAACTACTTGTAAATCATGAGAAAATTCCCATTCTAAACAGTGACACGGGGCAGTGCAGTCGCCTGTCAATGACGTCAGTTTCCCTTTGTTTCCGCCTTTACTGACGTAGAAACCACATGACAACAGGAAGTAGTGTCTAGCGTCCAGCAAACCACTAGCTTGCTTCAAGCAGTTCCTTATTTACTTCTTGCACGTTTTATGGTGGATTGTGTTACTTATTTATGGAACATAATTACTGTTTACCATCTGCCGCTGGTTCTGTCGACAAGGACAGCTCCCGTAAACGAAAGCGTACGGGCCAACCAAACGACCCAAGAAGAGTTTGGGACAAGAGGCATACACGCCAAACGCGGGGCATCGCGTCTCTAGACCCGCGCGAGGACGCGTCTGATCCATAGTCTGATCGCGTCTTTGCATTGACTTTGTATGTAATCTACTCGCGCAAATCGTTGAACTCGCGTTTGCTATGTATGCCCACTTATTGTGTTTGAATGTACACGAGTGTATATATTTGTTGAACAAGTGGTAATCGTTTATATACAATTTAAAATATATCAAATGTTTTTAATAGTTTACATAACTATGTGAAGTGCATATTCTTAGGTCATAATGAAGTTGCAATTCATCATGCTTTATTTTATATATTAAAAATGTGTTTTCTTGAAGACTAAAGTTTATGCAGGTGCAGTGTTATTGCATTTTGTCATTTACAGATTTTTTTACACTGTCTTATTTCACCTGACAAGTTAAACAATGTAAATAAATACAGTTAGTCAGTTAGTGTTATAAAGAAATATGAATCAATTATTATTGCAAATGATATTGGTAAGTTCAAAATAACATTTATTATTATTGATTTGAACACTTGAAACTGTGCTGTGTTATCACACCATCGAATTGGACAAACATTTTAACATCTATGACTAAAAATTTCGATGTAAACCTTCCATTACTCGGGTCTAATTCAATATAATAAAACTATGACATCAAACACAACATTTATAAAACTTTACCTCAACCGTTAAATCCATGATTTATCTTTCCGTCGGATTGATGGCCGTCAGCGGTTGGGTAGAAGACAACAAATCCCATCATTCCACGCACCTTCTTAGCGTCATCAAACCACGCGATTGTTAGTGTTTTGGTAGTGCGCCCTCTAGTGGCAGATTTTACGAACTGTACCTTTAATATTTTTTAAAATAAACAAATAACATCTAAGAAATAATTTAGGTAACAGGACAGTACGTTGAGATTGACCTTCTCAGTCACAGTTACAATTTCATCAAATATACAGAAATTAAAATGAGAAGACTTACTTTAGGTCTTCTCATGGCCTGCATAAGATCCAGATGACCAGATAACTTCCTGTTGAAAATGTGTCATGTGACATGTTCCAAGTTTTTTAGAG
This sequence comes from Anabarilius grahami, assembly GCA_003731715.1. Taxonomy (NCBI): domain Eukaryota; kingdom Metazoa; phylum Chordata; class Actinopteri; order Cypriniformes; family Xenocyprididae; genus Anabarilius; species Anabarilius grahami. Next base: position 924,090 of record RJVU01037189.1, on the reverse strand, counting down.
GGGGTAACGAGAAACCTGGGGACACGACTGAAATGTGTATTTTATATAACATATTATGGATTTCTCTTGAAATGTCTTTTTGTTTAGCATAGATGGTATATGGAGTCACACAACAGTGCAAAAAAATAAGATTTCTGAAAGATTTTAATGATTATATTTCATGATAAAGTAAAACAAGTGTAACAAATGTTCCTTAGTTAGTTTTTAATACTGTTTTAAATTATTTATTTTAAATTAGATTAATGTTCAGGACACTTTGCTTCTTAATAAAATGTACTTTAGAGTTAATTGTCATGCATATTTATACATACAGTGTCGTGGAGACCGAGATGTGCAATGGCTCCACTGTAAAACTGCTCAAGAGTTATTCACGAGTTAACCTGTCCATCCAGCCCATAGCAGAAGAAATGGTCAACAAACAGATGATGGACGGGACATAAGGATGTTACAACGTCATCCTGAACAGGATTTTCAATTGATTTAATTACAGAAATAAGAATAGGCCTATTTAATCAACTTCTGAAGCCTGTGCTCAATGAATAGATTTAAAATGAAAATATTACATTAATATGAAATCACAGTAGACAGTCGAGATTAGCTTCCAGAATTTTATTAACAAAATAGCTATAATACACAAACACACACTGGTGAATAAAGGGGGTCATTCTGACCCTTTTCATGTAAATAGAGAAAACTTTCATTAGTAGTGCTTTAAGTGATTTAAAATGCTTAATAAAATAGAAAGCTTATTAAAAAATAGGTATATAAAAATAAAAGGTATACTAAAGTATATTAAAATGCAAATGTAGTTCATCTGAAAACACAGACCACTGAAACATTCATTCAATTCAGTTCAAATGAATTGAAATTGAAATGCAAAAAACAGTTCTTAATCTTTACCATCGTGTCTTATAGATTCATTCAGGAGTGAGACGGACTCTTACTCTGTTTTTTTCTTCACGATGACCAGAAACGGCGGACACGTTAAGCTGTTTCCCACGATGCCCTTCAGTGTGACGCAGAGCGTGTGTCGCTGCAGGTGCTTCAGGTGCGGCGTGACGTCGAAGTGAAGGCCACAGTCGTCGGGCAGGACGGACGGGGAGTCGTGGGGCTGAACGGGGTTCGGGTGGATCGGAGAGTTGGTCTGAAGCTCAATCCTCTCTTCAGCTGGAACAGATTCACTGACCGACAGGAGAACAAAAGCTTCATCCCACGTGCTGCATCTCGAATTAATAAACCAGCAGAAGTCGTCCGACTCGCCTGCAGAGAGTCAACAGGAATATAAAGACAATCAGCTTTATTTCTATGCAGAGTCAGAGAGTGCTGCTGTAAAGTCTTTATTCAGTTCAATATCTGTGAAGTTCATCCCTGATTGAATGAGTTAAAGGGTTCGTTCACCCAAAAATGACATTTCTGTCATTAATTACTCCGAGGGTTAGGGTAATTACTTCAGAACACAAATTAAGATATCTTTGATGAAATCCGAGAGGTTTGTGACTCGTCCATAGACAGCAATATAATCCACACTTTCAAGGTCCAGAAAGGTATTAAAGACATCGTTTAAACGGTCATGTGACTGCAGTGGATCAAACTTAATATTATGAAGAGACGAGAATACTTTCTGTGTGCAAAAACAAAACGATCTCTTCTCTTCTGTCATTAGGTGTGTTCGAGCTCATGCAGCGCTGCACAGACCGATCAGTGCATGCCGGTGCATGCCGGTAAGAAATTTTGTCCGACTTGAGACAGCGCTGACGTCATGTGACTGTGACGTATGGCTTCAAAGTACCGCGAGAGCGATTCGAGATCAGACGCCTGAGGCAGCCAGCGCAGTTTCTCAAGAGGAGCTGCAAGAGCGCTGATGACGACACAGCTGTTTCATGATTGGCCGGATTCACCGCATGACAACGATCACGTGTGTTTCGTGTTTATTGTCACGCCTTCAGCTCCAGTAGTGCTCAAAAATCTGTTTTTATAACAGTTAAAGCTCCTTTCATGTAGTCGCGATGTTGTATTGTGTCATGTTTATCAAAATAAAACGGATAAAAAACAAAGACCTCACTACATTGTTATTTAAATAACATATGCTTATGTTGAACTTTATTCTTGTAAAAACAGATGCTTTAAGCAGTACATAACGTTTTGAATGAAAATGTCTCTGAAACATCAGTGTATTAGTCAAATATTGCATTTTATTTCGCTGTGATAAAGTATGAAAAACGCAGCGCGAGCGTCACTACGAGAAGCAGAAAGTGTCCGACTTCACGTCTCCGTTTTCAGCTCCTCCCCGCCTGCACGCGGATACTCTCACCGATCGGTTACACCGCAGCCGATGTCGAACACACCTTCCGACTTCATGTCTCCGTTTTCAGCTCCACCCCGCCTGCACGCGGATACTCTCACCGATCGGTTACACCGCAGCCGATGTCGAACACACCTTCCGACTTCATGTCTCCGTTTTCAGCTCCACCCTGACTGCACGCGGCTGCGGCTGGATGTAACCGATCGGCGAGATTAGCCGCGTGCAGGCGGGGAGGAGCTGAAAACGGAGACGTGAAGTCGGACACGCTGTGGTTCCCGTAGTTTGCTGCATTTACGTCAGTCATGGCTGATCATGTGGCGTTTGCTTGCTTTATCACACTTTTGTATTTCGATCGTGATGTACACCAACTCCATTAAAGTGAACAGAATGTTGGCTTGTTTATTTGGAGATGCAACCTAAGTTGTTAGCATGCGCAGGTGATGTATGATGAACACAGCAATAGAAACTAAAGAATATGAAACCATATGAATAAATAGAGGAACATAATGTATTATGCATTATTTGTATAGGAGGATATACAATTATGACCACATCAAATTATGTTTTTAAGATTGACATTTGAGTTATTCTTTAAAAAA
>RJVU01037189.1:908189-920603 GCA_003731715.1 Anabarilius grahami | reverse complement strand
GCACAGACCGATCGGCGGCTGACTTGAAGCAGTGCATGCCGGTAAGAAATGTCCGACTTGAGACAGCGCTGACGTCATGTGACTGTGACGTATGGCTTCAAAGTACCGCGAGAGCGATTCGAGATCAGCCGCCTGAGGCAGCCAGCGCAGTTTCTCAAGAGGAGCTGCACGAGCGCTGATGACGACACAGCTGTTTCATGATTGGCCGGATTCACCGCATGACAACGATCACGTGTGTTTCGTGTTTATTGTCACGCCTTCAGCTCCAGTAGTGCTCAAAAATCTGTTTTTATAACAGTTAAAGCTCTTTTCATGTAGTCGCGATGTTATATTGTGTCATGTTTATCAAAATAAAACGGATAAAAAACAAAGACCCCACTACATTGTTATTTAAATAACATATGCTTATGTTGAACTTTATTCTTGTAAAAACAGATGCTTTAAGCAGTACATAACGTTTTGAATGAAAATGTCTCTGAAACATCAGTGTATTAGTCAAATATTGCATTTATTTCACTTCAGCTGTGATAAAGTATGCAAACGCAGCGCGAGCGTCACTACGAGAAGCAGAAAGTGTCCGACTTCAGTCTCCGTTTTCAGCTCCTCCCCTCCTGCACGCGGATACTCTCACCGATCGGTTACACCGCAGCCGATGTCGAACACACCTTCCGACTTCATGTCTCCGTTTTCAGCTCCACCCTGACTGCACGCGGATACTCTCGCCGATCGGTTGCATCCATCCGGCTGCGGCTGGATGTAACCGATCGGCGAGATTAGCCGCGTGCAGGCGGGGAGGAGCTGAAAACGGAGACGTGAAGTCGGACACGCTGTGGTTCCCGTAGTTTGCTGCATTTACGTCAGTCATGGCTGATCATGTGGCGTTTGCTTGCTTTATCACACTTTTGTATTTCGATCGTGATGTACACCAACTCCATTAAAGTGAACAGAATGTTGTTTATTTGGAGATGCAACCTAAGTTGTTAGCATGCGCAGGTGATGTATGATGAACACAGCAATAGAAACTAAAGAATATGAAACCATATGAATAAATAGAGGAACATAATGTATTATGCATTATTTGTATAGGAGGATATACAATTATGACCACATCAAATGATGTTTTTAAGATTGACATTTGAGTTATTCTTTAAAAAAAAGTATAAATACTGTAAATTTATGCTGAATACTGTAAAAGTTTGTATGAAAATGAAAGTCCAAAATAAACCTATACACAAAACCTGTAAGATGAAAACAACATGAAATACGAATTGTAGGCTACTGTTTTGAAAGTGCGTGTATGAGCATGAGTGGAACTGAAGAGGCTTACACTTACAGCATCTGTTTTTACAAAGTTCAATATAAGCATATGTTATTTAAATAACAATGTAGTGGGGTCTACGTTTCTTATCCGTTTTATTTTGATAAACATGACACAATAACATTGTGACTTCATGAAAAGAGCTTTAACTGTTATAAAAACACAGATTTGTAAGCATTCGTGGAGCTGAAGGCGTGAAAATGAACACGAAACACACGTGATCGTTGTCATGCGGTGAATCCGGCCAATCATGAAACAGCTGTGTCGTCATCAGCGCTCGTGCAGCTCCTCTTGAGAAACTGCGCTGGCTGCCTCAGGCGGCTGATCTCTAATCGCTCTCGCGGTACTTTGAAGCCATACGTCACAGTCACATGACGTCAGCGCTGTCTCAAGTCGGACATTTCTTACCGGCATGCACTGCTTCAAGTCAGCCGCCGATCGGTCTGTGCGGCGCTGCATCAAGCCGAAAAAGCCTATTGTTGAATAAAGTCATTATTTTTGTTTTGTTTTTGCGCACAAAAAGTATTCTCGTCTCTTCATCACATTAAGGTTGAACCACTGCAGTCACATGACTGTTTAAACGATGTCTTTAGTACCTTTCTGGACCTTGAAAGTGTTGATTATATTGCTGTCTATGGACGAGTCTCTCGGATTTCATCAAAAATATCTTAATTTGTGTTCTGAAGATGAACGAAGGTCTTACGGGGGTGAGGGAGAGTAATTAATGACAGAAATTTCATTTTTGGGTGAAGTAACCCTTGAAATTTCAATCATAAAGCAGTGGTCAACATCCATTTTTCTGTACACTTTTTGTTTTTATTCTTACTATCCGATGACCCCTGAAATAGAGCCTCCATCTCAGTCTTCATGAGTGTTTTCATGACACATCCAACACACATTAGAAACGGGCGGCTCTTACCGGGCTGTGAGTCTCTGAACCGGACCGTGAGCTTCTGCTGCCGGTCTATAATCTGCCTGTAAGTGAGCGCCGTACAGCTCAACACACACACGGAGGGCAGCTCGGCGTCCTTGGACATTTCAGTAACAACCTCACCCTTATCCAAACACTCCCAGCTGTTCTCCTGAGCAAACAGACAGAGGACGGCCGAAAGCAGCATTCCCCAGCGCAGCCACACCATCGTGCTTCAGGACGGGTCGATCCGAGTGTTCCTGCGTGTGTTTGCTGTTCTTCTGTTCAGTGTTCAGGGTCAGACGCCCGCGGGTCTAGTCCATCTGCACCGACGGGTCAAAGACTGAAGCAGAGGAAGAAAGAGCTGGTCTGGACTCGTTTACTGAGTGCGCAACAGCATGTGACACACACACACACACACACATTTTCAAACAGTGTGTGCCAATAAACTCCCAAAATAACCCATGTCAGGAATGCATTGCAAGTAACCTGCAGCCACAGTCATTACTAACCAATGAAAAGTGAGCAGTAAAGAAGTTCGTGTGAGTTCAATCTGAAAAAATAAATTCAGCATTTGTTTTGAAACACAGGAGCTGCCAGAAGTGACACACACACACACACACACACACACGATGAACTGAGTTCAATGCATCTTTTATTAGGTGAAATAAGGACATCACACCTTGTGTCATGAAAGCCTTGTTTAATAAACATTCTGCTGATACATTTGATATAAAGTGTAAATCTCGCTAAACATGCATGTGAAAGTGTTAGTTAACAGCCGTTCCTGGTTTATATGAAATTATTTTAATATTTTCCAATACAATGGTGTGTACAACATGGGAACATACACTGCAGAAAATGCTTTTCTTATTTAGTATTTTTGTCTTGTTTCCAGGCTAAATATCTAAAAATTCTTAAATCCAGATGCTTTGACTAGATAAGTAACATTACATAAGATTTTTTGTCTTGTTTTCCGGAGGGGGAAAAAATCACAATGAAGTGAGTTTTTGCTTAAAACAAGCCAAATGATCTGCCAATGGGGTGAGAAAAATAATCTTGTTTCTGTTTGAAATCTTGTTTCTGTCCCAAACAGAAACCAGATTATTTTTCCCACCCCATTGGCAGATCATTTGGCTTGTTTTAAGCAAAAACTCACTTCATTGTGATTTTTGGATTGATTACGACTGGAAACAAGACAAAAATACTAAGTAAGAAAAGCATTTTTTGCAGCGTATACAGAAGAGATTTGGTTAACAAAGACTAACAAAGGAAAGAACAAAACATGAAGTTATGAAGCATAAAAAAAATCTATAAAACTGTTTTTGAAGGATGCATCTGAAATTATGCTGGATTTTTTTATTTTTTTTGCAAACACAGAGCCAAAGTGTTAATTCAGGAATGTCAGTCTTATCTAAGACCGGGACGTTTCCCAGCGTGCAGAGGCACGTCAACAGCTAACGACCTCAACTGAAGCCACAATACATTAAGAACTTGATTCAAGAGAAGGACATTTTGAACGTAACCTTTAATTTGGTCCTCAGAGTCGAAGAGGGAAAGTTTTGGCAGAGCTGGTCCACAACATTCAGGGATCAGTCCACTGAAATCACGCCAGACCCATAAAACCCTGCGGTTTAAAAAAGCTTTGGCCTTGAACGGATTCATAACAGAGGGTTCATTGTGCATTTCTATGAAAGCTGAATAACAACGGGATTCCTTAGAGAACTTCATGTTTTCTGAGAACTATACATATATATATATATTTTTGTCTCCACATTATTTTCACATAAACCCTTAAAGAGTCCGAGAGACTCCCAACAGCAGCAAAAGTCAAACATTAAAGACACTAAATAAGTTTGTGCTAAGCCATAAACCTACAACTCTGAGAGGGACTGTGAGGCTTTTTAGGAAGGGGTCGTGACCTCCAGCTCCTGCGTGTCGCAGCCACACTCGCGGGTCAGACTCGCCGAAGACAGAACCAGACTGCTCCATTCATCCACATAGACGAACGGGACGATGTCGTGAGCCGTCGGCTTACAGCACTGTGGAAGACATTAAGATCAGAAGAGCTCGTCTGAAGCGTTTCATAAGTGTAACACACACACACACACACACACACACCTGCGCAGACGCACTCTCAGCGCAGACGCTCAGCCCGCAGGATCGGCACTGGACGAAGGTCACGCTCTCCGGATAAACCACCCAGCGGTCCCAGCCCAAATCTGACACAATGACACAAGAGAGGATTAGGGGTCATAATTCACCCCCGAACCAAGAGGAAAGAATCATGTCTAAAAGAAAACAAAGCCTCGCTTTCATTACATTGTGCTAATATTTATTGTAGTTGTACGGCCTTTAATTTTGAGATTCATTATTTATGAATTTACAGTTTCGCAACTAAACCTCATTGAAGACTCACCTTTCATGAAGACCTGAGAGGAATATTTACAGCAGGTGGAGTTTCCAGAGTCCTCAGGGATCGAGGAATTACCTGCAGAAGAGAGACGAGGTTTACTCGTGAACCTTTACCTGAGCCTGAAATCTGGGGATCGTACCTGTCGAGGACGGGACGGCGCTCTTCAAAGAGTCTCTCCATTGCTCACGCAGAAGACTCATCCAGGACACGGACACACGGGGCTCCTGCTGGAGGTTCAGAGATTCCAGAAGGATTTTCCTGATTTCCAGTTCTCCTCTGCATCTGGAACAAACGCACACACACATCATCACGTCTTTGCTTGTCAAACAGCAGCCAAATATTTGGGCTCAGGGTTCGACCCTGTAAGAAGACACCGGGGAAGTTGCCCTCGTTTATATTTACTTTCGGTCAGTCCAGCACGATCAGGTCACTGAGTCTCAAATGGAAGAACAGCATGTGATTGTAAAGAGGTCGAGCATCCAAATATCAGAGCCTGAACTCCTATAAAGACTGATCACACTGTTACCAGATTGTCTACGAACAGCTGTAAAAGTGCATGAAACTCTCTCCAAAACTGAGCAAAAGTCTTGAAAACATCTTCGATTCAGTCGTCATGGCTCTTACCTCTTGGTTTTCACAGCAGATGATGATGATGATGAGGATGAAGCCTCAGGAGAAGGATGGAGAACAAACATCTTCCCGAGAGGAAGGCCGAACAGCACGACTGCGACACACAACACCAGACGCATGTCTGCGGACTCAGAGTTAGCGCTCGTGTCTCGTGACGGACGCTCTCTGCAGGCGAATGAATGGATGTTGTTTGGAGTGGCCTGGGAAAGCACGGATTTATCTACTTCGGCTTGGCCTTGGAATACTTTACACTGTTTTCATGTTGAGCGAGCGTGATGGTGTTGAAAAGGAGGTGGAGATTGAAGAAAAACACCAGTGAATTCTATCATACGGTTACATGGTAGCAAAGATGATAAACTCAAACCTGCAGGAGGACAGACGGCAAACATGAGAAAGATCAGAGAGGAACGACAGAAGACGACCTGTGTCTGGGTTCTTTAATCACAGATTAATCTCAGTTTCCCATTAAACTCTCGAACGCTCTTGAAAGAGCTCAACAGGAGAATCTTGTCTTCTCAGTCATTACACGTATAACAAGAGTCACAAATCTAAACATCAATGTTTTCTCATCTCGAACTGAAAAGGTTTTCATTTTTCTGTCATTTCTCATGAGAAATACGAAGCTGTTGCAGCATCTGTAGTTTCTCTTGTGACCTCAGATGAACCGAATCAAAGGAACGCTGCCGTGTTTGTCCTTGACTGAAACTCCCTCGGGTCCGGAGGAATTCCACACCTGCGTGTGAACGGGCATCTAAAGAAAGAAACAACCGTCCTCATTCTGAGAAATCTGAGCCGTTTCAGGACAACTTTATATACTTTTATCCACTGCTGGACTGTCAAGAAATGTGTTTTCTGCTGTAACCATTTATTCACATATTGGCCAAAAACAATGTTGTTTTTCATTCTTACACTTCTATCCCCAATCCTGAATATGTGCGACATTATCTCAACCCCATCACAGAACATTTATACACTCGAAATATGAATAAATAAATCAAATCTGGTAGAATTCTTTGTTTTTATACATTACAGCCGTGATGATTGGTCTATTTTTCAAAGACAAACATTTACAAATAAATGAATGTTTTATTTTTATATCCATTAAGTTCTGTGACTCGATAATTAGATGTCAACCATGAGGACAGAAGGCTCAAACGCGCGGAGCGATGGCCTTTAACACACTCTTTATCCGTCTATTCTGGGTTGGAGCCAAGCCGCGGTATTAACCCTAATCCAGCCGCGGCTGGTGTGGATGAGCTCCATCTCTCTCTGGTGGACTCACAGTCTCTGAGGGCATGCTGGGACTCTGACGGGTGAGTGTGACGTTCTGTCCTTTTATACAGAAGTAGAGCTAATTACTCTTTAGGGTTGGAGAACAGAGAACGAAAATTGTGTTAATCAATTAGTCTCAGAATGAAATGACCACATTATTTCTGATTCTCATTCATGTGAGGGGAATTATTGATCATTGTGAAGCGTTCGCTGTCAGACACTTGTACTCGTCTGAGAGAAACTGTGATTTCACGTTACAGCAGACGGACCGTGACATGGGATGTGGAGTCACCAAATCACACCAGCAGCAGCTGAAGCCATGCAGTCAAGGTGCGTGAAGAAAAGTGTCTGAGTTTCTGACATTAAATGTCTTTCCTGAGACACAGCTCACTTCTGTCTGTCTCTGTCTGTCTGTAGGGAGCATCTCAGTTCCAGGTTATTCTTCCTCCTTTATTTCAGTAAATCTCTTTGTTGTCAGTGAATGTGAATGAAAGTCAAACTCTGTTTCTCTTGTTTCTCTCACATGCAGCCGCCACAGGTCAGACAGATCACATGATCAAAGAGTCATCACTGTCCCTCTCATCTGCTGCTGACCTGACTCTCTCTCTCTCTCTCTCTCTCTGTCCATCTGTTTCTCTCTGGGTCTGTCTCTTCATCCATCCATCTTCCCTTTCTGTACATCTCTCTGTCCATCCGTCCGTCTATCTCTCCATCCATCCATCCGTCCATCCATCCGTCTTCCCTTTCTGTACATCTGTCTGTCCATCCGTCTGCCCTTTCTGTACATCTGTCTGTCCATCCGTCTATCTTTGTCTCTTCATCCATCCGTCTGTCTGTCCGTCCATCCGTCTGTCTATCCGTCTGTATCTTCATCCATCTGTCTGCCTCTCCATCCATCCATCCATCTTTCGCTCCATCCATCCATCCGTCTGTCTCTCCGTCCATCCGTCTGTCTCTCTGTCTGTCCAGCGATGCGGGCGGCGCTGCTCATCCAGCGCTGGTACCGTCAGTATGCGGCGCGGCTGGAAATGCGACGCCGCTGCTCCTGGAACATCTTTCAGTCTATAGAGTATTCTGGACAACAGGATCATATCAAGGTGAAAACATGTTCTCTACAGTTACGTCTCTCCAGCGGTAATGAAGCACAGACTTACAGTCACAGACACTCCAGAGACTTCTGATCCGCGGGTTACTGTTCCGTCAAGTCGTAAATGAGCACAATCTTTCAGTGTTAACATCTGTGTTCTGTGTCTTTACACATGAAACATGCTTGTGCTTGTGTCTTCACAGCTGTATAATTTCTTCGGTTACCTGATGGATCATTTCACTTCTGCCAGCAGCCAAAGTAAGAAACTTCTCAAGCTCTTCAACTGTGTCTCGTCTCATGAAGTGATCGGCGTAACCGAGTCCGTCTCTCTCAGGGAATCTGGTCTCCCAGATGTTTCGCGAGAGTGACGCGTTTCAGGACGTGGAGTGGGAGAAACAGTTCTGTTACAAGGACATTGAGGTTCCAGACGCCTACGCCGGCCCACATCTCTCCTTCCCGCTGACCATCTCCAACGTCACTGAGCTGGTGGACGCCTTCAAAAACAAACAAGTACGATCATTTCTATGGAAGCAGCAGAATAGCTCCATGTACGGGTCACAGAATCAGCGCAGAACCGTGGGACTGAAGGAATGTCTTTATTGTCTGTCCGTGACAAGCTCTTGTTTGATCTTCTCTTTAGAAGCTTCACGCGCGGTACGTCCTGCAGCTGCTGGGCAAGACGTGGACGCTTCTGCGCTTGATGCCCAACATCAGTCACGTGTGCACCTGCAAACACAAAGAGATCACCATCTGTGGTGAGAAAACACATCCACACCTCATTCTCAAGCTGCCTTACGACGTAACACATTTTTAAGGCAACAAAATGTCATTTAATTCTCATGCAGGTGACTTACACGGCCATCTGGAGGATCTGCTGTTGGTCTTTTACAAAGTCAGTAAAATTCTGATGCCCACAATTCACTGCATTTGAATGTGCCAGTAACAGATTTTTGTTCAACACTAGAATGGTTTTCCTTCAGCGGAGACGCCGTACGTCTTCAACGGTGACTTTGTGGACAGAGGGAAAGAGTCCATGGAGATTCTGCTGGTTCTGTTTGCGTTCCTGTTGCTGTATCCGCACGACGTGCACCTGAACCGAGGAAACCACGAGGACCACATCGTTAATCTGAGGTGGAGATCTTATGGATAAACATAAGACAAACTACATTTGTATTTGCAAGCAACAAATTCAGGTAGAAATGTATGTATGTGTGTTTTAAATGAGATTGTAAGATGGAAACTTTTTTTTTTTTTGCAGATACGGCTTCACTAAGGAAGTTCTGGGGAAATATCAGGTGAGTGAACCGTCTGCCGCTCATCTCTAAAGACAAGAAGGACAATAACTATCATGATAACAATAAAGATATAGTTATTCTAAATATAAAAGAATAGAAGAGTCCACAGCACAATAATAACGAAACGCCACTGAGGAACGATATCACTTTAAGAATGATTTTTTCCAGTTGATGAACGATAAAACACTGACAGCCAATCAGAACCCATCCTGCTTTAAAGGGGTGGTTGATTATGATTTCACTTTTTTAACTTTAGTTAGTGTGTAATGTTGCTGTTTGAGCATAAACAACATCTGCAAAGTTATGACGCTCAAAGTTCAATGCAAAGAGAGATATTTTCTTTTACAGAATTCTGTTTGGGACTGCAAAGAGCTTATTCCCGCATTGGTGACATCACAAACCCTAAAATTTACATAAACCCCGCCCCTGAGAACACACAACAAAGGGGGCGGGGCCATGTCGGGCTGCTTTAGAGAAGAGGAAGAGTTGTTGTAGTAGATTGTTGTTGTCATGCCGTCATTTTACGCCGGACTGCTTCACAAACGAGGGTCAATTCAACACAAAAGATGAACATGACGGCACATGCTAGTGGATGAGTTGAATCAACTCCACAGCAACTACATACATTTATCCACTAGCCATTCAGAAACGTCCAGTTTCATTCTAAAAGTTGTAACTTCTTCCTGAGTCTCTCCATCAGTGTCGACTCCGGTTTGAACAATGTAAGGCTGAACACCGTTACTGACAATCCTCAGATTCTCCAGCTTTGTTGTTGTTGAGCTGTTAAAGCTCCGCCCTCTTCTGGAAAGGGGGCGGGAGCAGCAGCTCATTTGCATTTAAAGGGGCGTGTTTTTGCTCACACCCAAATAGGGGCAAATTTGACAAGCTATAATAAATGATCTGTGGGGTATTTTGAGCTGAAACTTCACAGACACATTCTGAGACTTATATTACATCTTGTGAAAGAAGCATTACAGGTCCTCTTTAAAGAACTTGAGCATTTAAAGACACAGATAAAGACTGCAGCACTTATAAGCGGAACGATATCGCTTGTGTGGATGATAATGTAGTTATAGTTATATTTATTGGGGTAAATCAAAGGGCTGTTCAATCCTGCTTCAAAGTTTAGCTCCAACCGCCCCAAACTCACCCGCTTGCAAGTTTCTTGTGATCCTGGAGACCTTCGTTAGCTGGTTGAGCTTTATTTAATTAGGATTAGAGCTAAAGTCTGCAGCCCTCCAGCAGGATTGCACACGCCTACTCTAAGAGGATTCACACCTTCCACTCGTCTGTCCATTCACACTTTCACAGACACATATAGCTGTGGTGTGGACTTCACTATTCTTATTCCTAACCGTAATGAATATTAAAACCTTACAGTTATCATAATTGGTGTGCACAGACCTCAAAGCATCTCTGATGTGGCATTTCCTTCACACAGAACCAAAGACTAAAACCTGGATTTATAAAAACACGATTCTACTGTCACACTTCATCTGAAGATCTGTTAGAGAACTCAAAACAATCGGTTTCATGACACGAAAGAGCGGCTTGTCTCTGTTGTCCTCACAGGTTCATGGGAAAATGATTCTTAAACTTCTGCAGAAGATCTTCAGCTGTTTGCCACTGGCGACAGTGATCGACCAGAAGGTTCTGATTCTACACGGAGGAATTTCTGACAAGACGGACTTAAATCTGATCGGCAAACTGGACCGTCGACGAGTACGCTGCGCTTCAGCAGTAGCGTGAAATCGATTGAAGGATGTTGTTGTGTTCCATGTGTGTCAATCATTCTCCTCTGGCTGCTTTCCCTCAGTTCGTTTCGGCCCTCCGGCCCCTGAAGAGGAGAGAAGCATCAGCGAGGCCGAAGGAAGCGGCTCTCGACCCAGACGGAGACGACGACGATGACTTCAGCACGGGCCGGAGGAGAGTTCAGTCTCTGACTCACGGCACACCGGTGCGGCCCAGACAGGAGCTCCCGCGGCATTCGGTGCACTCGGGGTCCGGCCGGACGGGTCGGTCCGTCGACGAGGAGCTGCGAGAGAGACGTCGACTAGCGGGCCTCAGTCTGTCATCCGACTCGGAGCTTTATTCTGCTGAGGTTCAGGAGACGGACGCGGATGAATGGAAACAGGTGAAAACACTGAACTTGAGGATCTCATGACAGTGAAACACACACACACTCTTTCACTCACTCTTGTCTTTCTCTGTTTCTCTCACTCTATCACAGTATGACCAAACAAATCTGAGGAAAACCTTAGACAAAACCACTGTGGCTGTACCATAGTACAGTGGTGAAATCAGATGGTAATATCATGGTACTTTTATATATGCCGTGGTACTGAGTGATTACCATAATTTACTTTAAAGAATACCACGGTATTACCATGGTATAAAACCAAATAAACCATGGAAATACCATGGTACTTTAGTTTGGTGTTTGTGCAGGTAGTTGAGTTTGTGTGTTTCAATAGGTGACGTAACCGTGTTTGGCTTGTGTTGTCATTTACTGTAATTTAGCACATCAACAACCAATCAAATGATTGAATAAACGGGCCGAAAGGATCATTGAGGACAGCAGAATTCAGCAACAGAATCTGCTTTGATACACGAGATTGTTAAAGTGTTGTTTGTGTCTCACACATGCTGCAGATAGTGGATGTTCTGTGGAGTGACCCGATGTCTCAGAACGGTTGTGTCCCGAATGAGGTTCGAGGAGGCGGGTGTTACTGGGGGCCGGACGTCACACAGGAAGTGCTGGACAGACACAAACTGAAGCTGCTCATCAGATCACATGAGTGCAAACAGGAAGGATATGAATTCTGCCACAACGGCAGGGTGAGCATCCACCCATCCACCCATCCATCATCAATCCATCCATCCTCAATCCATCCATCCATCATCCACCCATCCATCCATCCATAATCCATCCATCCATCCATCCATCATCAATCCATCCATCATCAATCCATCCATCAATCCATCCACCCATCCACCCATCATCAATCCATCCATCCTCAATCCACCCATCCATCATCCATCATCCATCATCCATCCATCCATCCATCCATCCATCCATCATCAATCCATCCATCCATCCATCATCAATCCATCCACCCATCCATAATCCATCCATCCATCCATCCATCCATCATCAATCCATCCACAATCCATCCATCCATCCATCATCAATCCATCCATCCTCAATCCACCCATCCATCATCCATCATCCATCATCCATCCATCCATCCATCATCAATCCATCCACCCATCCATCATCCATCCATAATCCATCCATCCATCCATCCATCCATCATCAATCCATCCATCCATCCTCAATCCATCATCAATCCATCCATCCATCCATCATCAATCCATCCATCAATCCATCATCAATCCATCATCAATCCATCATCAATCCATCCATCCATCCATCATCAATCCATCCATCCATCAATCCATCCATCCATCCATCCATCCATCCAT
>RJVU01037189.1:892971-908146 GCA_003731715.1 Anabarilius grahami | reverse complement strand
CCATAATCCATCCATCGTCAATCCATCCATCCATCATCCATCCATAATCCATCCATCCATCCATCATCAATCCATCCATAATCCATCCATCGTCAATCCATCCATCCATCATCCATCCATCCATCCATCATCAATCCATCCATCCATCCATCAATCATCAATCCATCCATCCATCATCAATCCATCAATCCATCCATCATCAATCCATCCACCCATCCATCATCAATCCATCCATCATCCATCCATCCATCCATCCATCCATCATCAATCCATCCATCATCAATCCATCCACCCATCCATAATCCATCCATCCATCCATCATCAATCCATCCATCAATCAATCCATCCACCCATCCATAATCCATCCATCCATCCATCATCAATCCATCCATCAATCAATCCATCCATCCATCAATCCATCCACCCATCCATCCATCCATCCATCCATCCATCCATCCATCATCCACCCATCATCCATCCATCCATAATCCAACCATCCATAATCCATCCATCCATCCATCATCAATCCATCCATCAATCAATCCATCCACCCATCCATAATCCATCCATCCATCCATCCATCATCAATCCATCCATCAATCAATCCATCCATCCATCAATCCATCCACCCATCCATAATCCATCCATCCATCCATCATCAATCCATCCATCAATCAATCCATCCATCCATCAATCCATCCACCCATCCATCCATCCATCCATCCATCCATCCATCCATCATCCACCCATCATCCATCCATCCATAATCCAACCATCCATAATCCATCCATCCATCCATCCATCAGTTCTGAAGGGTTGATTCTTTTGCATTTGCAGGTTTTGACGATATTTTCAGCCTCTAATTACTATGATGTGGGCAGTAACAGAGGCGCTTACATTCGTTTGGGCCCCGACCTCATTCCTCACTTCAAACAGTTTCAGGCCAGCAGATCGACACGAGAGCTCACACTCAGACAGAGGTGAACACACACACACACTCTCTCTCACACACTCTCTCTCTCACACACACTCTCTCTCACACACACTCTCTCTCACACACACTCTCTCTCACACACACTCTCTCTCACACACACTCTCTCTCACACACACTCTCTCTCACACACACTCTCTCTCACACACACTCTCTCTCACACACACTCTCTCTCACACACACACTCTCTCACACACACACTCTCTCACACACACACTCTCTCACACACACACTCTCACACACACACACTCTCACACACACACACTCTCACACACACTCTCTCACACACAGCTGATATCTGCAGTAGTAAAATCTGAAATCGTCTTTCATGAAGAGTGTGTAAGCTACTCGATTTTAAATCATGTGCAGTTCAGTCTAAAATGTTTTGTTTTATTATAGTCTCAGATTTAGTGGGATAATGTGTGTAATGAGTGTAAAACATTATTTTGTGTGTGTGTGTGTGTTTAGTGTGGGACGAACAGAACGTTCTGCATTACAGGCTCTGAGGTTGCAGCTGTTCGCACACAAATCTGCCCTGATTCGAGAATTTCAGGAATATGACCCCCAGTGCACAGGTACCACACACACACACACACACACACACACTCTCTGTAAACATACCCGGGCGTGTGGCATAAGCTGGTTTCTGAATCGCCCTGCTCTCTGTGGTGGAGGTCTGATCTCTCTGAAGCACTGGACCGTGGCCGTGGAGAAGGTTCTGCGGCTCAGTCTCCCGTGGAGGGTCCTGAGGGCTCAGCTGGTGACCAGCAGCTCACGGGACGGGATGCTCAACTACCACGACTGGTTCAACCAGCTGTCCGTCATCCAGCCAAACACAGAGGTGAGCTCAGAGAACATAAACAGAGAGATGAATAAACAGCTGCTGTCACGAGCTTTGAGAATCATTTCAGGACTTTCATCAGACAGAAGAGCAGAAGATTCAGTGAAGTCAAACAAAAGGACAGAGCATTTTTATTATGGCATAACTTTATACTATCAGTTTAAATATATTAACATACAGTGGAGTTAATAGTTTAAATATTTTGAAAGTCTCCTCTTCTGCTCACCAAGGCTGCATTTATGAGAGGAAAAATACGGTAAAAACAGTAAGAACAAGAGTCACTTCAGTTCAGAAGAACTCAACGAGCTCGATCATCAATAATCCAGTGTCAGTAAAGGTGTGTGTGTTTGATTCATTCTGGCAGATTGCTAACGCGAGTCTACTGGAGACGCTGTACAAACATCACTCAAACCTGGAGAGCATCTTCAGAATGATCGACACGGACCATTCAGGTGATCAGATCAGGCGTTTGTTATAAACCTAATCTAACTGAAGGTGAAAAGACTAACAGTAAAGCATAGTTTGACGTGTTCTGAGCATAAAAGAGTGTAATCAGATTCATGCGTTCAGGTCTGATCTCGTTTGAGGAGTTTCATCAGACGTGGAAGCTGCTGAGCTCGCACCTGCAGACGGACATCAGCGATAAAGCCATCGCAGACCTGGCCGAGAGCATCGACTTCAACAAGGACGGCAGCATCGACATCAACGAGTTCATGGAGGCCTTTCGCCTCGTGGAACAATCTAGAGGAGAGAGGGAAGAGCCGCCATCACCAGAATGAGCGACACGAGATGAGCGCAGACGTCAAGAGCAGCTTCTGTAGGGATGTAAACGTGTCTGAATATTTCCCTGCCGTTTACTTTACTAAAGGCCATGGTGTTTTTCAGTGCTTTAACTTTCATACATGCTCAATAAATCAGCGAAACGCGTGAAATTCATACAGTGAAACTTTATTAATCAATCAAAGACACAGTAAAACACTCCAGCTGACTGAAGGCACACATTCACACGCACAAGTAAAAATAAATGCGCTGCTCCAACACAAATCTGTCAACATTACAATCCTCATGAGCGACGTTTGTCTCACGTTCAGAGAACGGGATCAGTTCATGTTCAGGATGTAACAGACGGAGTGAACGGACGCCGATCGTCAGCTGAGTTTGCTGCTGCGCCCGTGAATGCTGTCGTGAAGTCCGTCTTCGACCGTCTTGATGTCGTTCAGATCGTCTTTAATGACGCTGATCAGGTGACTCAAACCCTCCTGCTGATGCTTCAGATGCTGAAAACAGAAGGCAGCGGTCAGTGACATCAGTTGTGTTTTCTATGGTTTTAAATAAAATGAATCTTCTCTACAGTCAGTGAGTCTGAGTGACGCTCCATACGGTGTCTGCAGGAAGGAAAGAGCCAGAACTCCACAAAATACTGCTGAACTTAAAGCATTAGTTCACTTCTGAATTAACATTTACTGATAATTTACTCTCCTCCATGTCATCCAAGATGTTCATGTCTTTCTTTCTTCAGTGGAAAAGAAATTAAAGAAATCATTCCAGGATTTTTCTCCATATAGTGGACTTCACTGGGGTTCAACAGGTTCAAATGTCAGTTTCAGTGCAGCTTCAAAGAGCTCTACATGATCCCAGACGAGGAATAAGAGTCTTATCTAGAGAAACCATCGGACATTTACTAAAAAAAAACAAAAACATTATATACTTTTTAACCACAAATGCTCGTCTTGCACTGCTCTGTGATGCTCCACACATGACTTAATCACGTTGGAAAGGTCATGCGGTAGGGCGAAAAACTCATTTTCTCCTCTAACTTCAAAATCGTCCAACATCGTTTTTTTTGTAAAGGGCGTTTGACTTTGTCTTTGACATTCGCTTTGTAAACACTGGATCGGTACTTCCTCCTACGTCAAGTGACCTTTCCAACATGATTACGTCATGCGTGGAGCATCACAGAGCAGTGCAAGACGAGCATTTGTGGTTAAAAAGTATATATTTTTTTTTTTGTTTAGAAAATGTCCGATGGTTTCTCTAGATGAGACTCTTAGTCCTCGTCTGGGATCATGTAGAGCTCTTTGAAGCTGCACTGAAACTGACATTTGAACCTGTTGAACCCCAGTGAAGTCCACTATATGGAGAAAAATCCTGGAATGATTTCTTTAATTTCTTTTCCACTGAAGAAAGAAAGACATGAACATCTTGGATGACATGGAGGAGAGTAAATTATCAGGGAATTTTAATTCTGAAGTGAACTAATCCTTAAAGAGTAAAAATAGATCTCTAATATAGTGCTGCAGTCGCGACATCACTAAAATCATAAATCACACACTGGTTCATCAGGATTTTCCTATGGGGTTTTAAAACAGGGTTTTTCAATTTATGAGTGAAATAAAGTCTGAAAAACATCTCTTGACAATACTTGAATGTTTTGTTTTATAACGTCAGTTACACACACCCCCCCCCAAACGTCCTTATGTAGTTACTTTTTAAAAACAAACATAACAGCTTCAAAATTCTCGTTTTCAATATGTACGTGTATAATTTACACAGTATCGTCAACTTGTGTTTTCCACAGACTATTTCACTCATAAATTGAAAAACCCCATAGGAAAATCTTACAGGAACCAGCAGTGAATTATTCTTCCGTCTGACGTCACGCCTGCAGCACTACAAATATCTCCAATCTTTCACCAGGTGATTCATCAAGTGCAATAAAATAAACACTTAAATGTGTGTTTGGCATATTTTCTTTCCACTAGTCTGAAATTGACATTGAAATGAAACATTTACACAGACTGAACCGGACGACTAGAGAATGATTTAACCCTTCCAGCACCTGACCGGATAAAATCACCTTATGATGTCATCTGACCTCTTCACACTCACACTGACAGATGCTTTTATCCACAGCGATTCAATGCATGATTATTAGTTGATGCTTTCCCTGGGAAACGAACCCATGACCTCAGCGTTACTAGCTATCAGAGCTATATTAACCCTTTGCGCCCTGAAGATACACACAAACGTAATGACTCAACTCCAAAACTACAGAGAGGAGAGTCAAAAGAAAGGTATTGTTTGATAGAAAACTCTAAAAACTACATTTTTAGACAGAAAAAATTGAGTACATTTGGACATTCTAGGAGGACAAGTTCCCCTACATGTGATCTGCATCTGGATCATATTTTGTGGTGATCGCATAAAGAAATCAAAAGTTACAGCGTTTGGAACCAAGATAGCCCTTTTGTTTAGCCCTTGACGCCCCCTAATGGGCATTTTTAAAATCGTTCTTCCGTGAGGAATATCTCATGATCCACTTATTAGATTATGCTGATGTTGGGCTCATTTTAATTGTGAGAATCTGCTGTAAATAATGATGCGCAATTTCACAATCGCAGCATGTTTCATGAAGTTACGAGCCAAAACGTGACAAATGCATACATATATTATTTACATATGGGTCTTGCGTAGCTTGATGTAAAAAACTCGCACAAGTTTAGACAAATCTCAAAACAATGATGCTTGTTGTATTCTACTCCATGAAACCTTTCAAATGACATATAACACATGACTATCTGAGCTGTATGATGCTTTTGACACAAAAATATTTAATTATGAAAACTTTTTATTTATTTATCAGCAAATAACTCATTGGCTACATTCATTGTAAAGTTCAGACTTTAAGCTTTCAAATGACACCTATATTGTGTTGATCAAGGCAATAGTCTCGAAAAATATGAGTGTTAATTTGTTTTGTAGCTAGGTGGCGCCCGCGGGCCGTACACTCATCAACAGTTCATCAAAATGCATTACAAATTGGAGTTTCTAAGCTTTAAAATCCCATTTTGCTTAGTAATTTGATTATGAATTTTTTCGTGGTTGGTGGTGTACCGCTGGTGGCTTGAAGGGTTAAATATTCAGTTATACATTATATGTGTTGTTTGATCATGAGTTACAAACAGACAGACTCAACTGTTCATGACTCATCTCAAAGTGACTTTGATACAGAATAAAGCCGAAAAGAAAACCTTCTTTACTCTGGGAAGTTATCATGACATCAGTGACTGTTAACATGAACTCGCCTGTTTGATTTCTCTCAGCAGGTCGGCATCAACACGGTAACGCTCCTCTGAACGAACGGCTCCGAAATGATTCTGCATCCGAATCTGAGACATGAGTTCATTCAGTCGCCCCTGAAACACACACACACACACACGTTTGTGAGTGTGAGATCAATCAGGTTAATGATATTTTCTCTGTCTAATCCTAGACAAAACCTGCAAAACACTAGACTGCAACAGAAACATGATTTGGTCGATTCATAAACCGTGTGTCTCCAGTGATCCGGCTCACGAGTGTGTGTTCAACAGTCTCACAGTATCAGTGTGTTTCCCACCTTGAACTGTGTGGGAGCGTTGAGCTCTGATTGGATGGTGTCCAGCTGAACTCTCAGATGCTCCTCATCCAGCTGGATGGCGTAACCGCTCTTCCTCTGAACCTCCTGTTTAATCAGCACCTGAAACACCGGGAAGGAATCTGAGTGTGTGTGTGTGTGTGTGTGTGTTGAGCTGAACGAGGCGCCGCGCTGGCGTCGTGCCGTACCTGCAGGACTCGGTGTGAGAGGTCCATGAGCTTGCGCTTGTACTGTGTGATTTTGGCGGCGGTCGTGGCCTGATTTCTCTGCAGTTCGCTGATGTCGTTGGAGATGATCTGAAAGACAGCAGAGAGAGAGCCAGTGATGCGATGACATCAGCGAGCGCGGCGCGGAGCGGCTCTGTGCGTCTCACTCACGTCCACTCGGGTCTGGTGCTGTTTGGTCATCTGATCCTGGATCTTCAGTCTGCGCAGCAGCTCTTTGAAGCCCACCATGGGCACTGGAATCAACCTGAGCGGGAAAATCACAGCGCACATGATGTCACATGATCACATGAGCGTCAGATCAAAGGATGAGCCATTAATGAGACGCACTTCTCTGGGTCTGGATTGTCCACTTTGGCCTGTTCCCAGATGATGGGGTCCACACCTGCACACACACACACACACACACACACACAGCTTCAGCGGCGTTCTTCATCAGCACACGTGTGTGTATCACGTGACGCGTGTCGTACCTGCGGGCGGGTTCTGCAGCAGCTGCTTCAGCTGCGCCGGCGTCAGCGCGGTCCGACTGACGGTCATGAAGACGCCCAGCTGCTGCAGCTGAGACTTCACATTCATCTGCTCCATGTAGTTATAGAGCGTGGATGCGGGAACTCGCTTGGACGTGCCGTTCGGAGAACGCTCCACCAGATAAACGATCACCTCCGTTCTGCGCAGACAGGAGAGATTTCAGTTCTTCAGATCCGTCAGTGTATTTGACCTCATCCTATTATTATATATGAACACGTGTGTGCTCGGCTTCTGTTTTTTAACAACTACGTAAAAAAAAAAGCTTTCAAATGCTGTCAGTGTGTATTTTCTTTAAAAAAAAATGTGTTTCTGTGTCTCCCAGTTTGAGAAGCGCTGTCATACAGCACAAGCTTTTAACTGTCATGTGACAGAATCATTGTATTTAAAATGAAACAAGGCTGAGGTCAGAGGTCAGTCTCACTGGTCGTCAGGTAATGCTCGCACTCCCTCCACGTTCACCGTCAGCGTCTGATTTCCTCCCAGAACCCTGTGCAGCGATTCCACCAACTGCTGCTGCTGAGCGCGAACGTCTGCTTCCTTCTTATTGAGAGCCAGAGCCACTAAACCATCCTCATCCTTCACACCGGGAACACAGCTGTAGCCCACCGCCTGACACGGACAGAGAGAAGGACGGAGAGATGGAGAGACAATGAGGAGGACAGACTGAAACAGACATACTAAAAATCTTGGAACATTTTATACATGCATCACTTTAACAATTCCACACTTAAGCTGTTATGCCAATAAAGCTGCAGTGTGTGTGTGGCACGTCCTGATATTGCTGAGTTAGATGCGTTCCTGGGTCAACATTTAGTCTTAACCCTATTCCTACCCCTAAACCTAACCCTACCCATAAGTTATCCCAAAAATCAGAGGGAAATGATAGATGAATAACACTGATGTAGAAACACCAATTTATGATTTTAAGCCTAAACTTGACAATCTGTAATCTTGTCCCTCAAATCTGATTGGTTGATTTGAATGTTGTTCCAGGATCAACAAAAATGTTGACCCAGGAACATGTTGAACTCAGCAAAATCAGGTTATGTGTGTGTGTGTGTGTGAGATCATCATCATCATCATCATCATCAGCACCTTGAAGCGGCAGAAGGGGTTCTCCTGGCTGAACTCCACGGGCGGGGCGCTGCTGCTGAAGTAACCCTTCCCCACGCCCCAGAACGCCTGCAGCTGGTTCCACTTGGCCAGAATGGAGTCGCGCTCATCGCTGAGGACCGACGGGGCGGAGAGAGCGCTGGCCGTGTTATACAGCTGACTGGACTGAGACGCCTGCTGGCTGAACAGACCACCTACACCTACACCTACACACACACACACACACAGACACACACAGTGTTTGTTTATTAATCTGGTTCATTCTCTCTCTTCGTTCGGTTCACTTATGAACACGGCATCTTTGCTCGGATTCACACCAAAACAATCAGTCGGAGATGGCCTGGTCGAGGTGGTGTCGGACACTAGAGCGGTTCTGCTGTGGTCAGAGAACAATGCGACCCAGCAAACCAAGCTGGATCATAACTCACAAAACTCTAGAACTAAACCAAGAAGAAAATACAACATCAAAACAATTTAAGGGTGCGTTCACACTTGTCATGTTTGGTTCGATTAAAACGAACCCTGGTGCGATTGCTCGGTCAGTGCGGTTCATTTGAACATGTGTGAACGCTGCCATCCGAACCCTGGTGCGCACCTAACAAGCGGACCGAGACCGCTGAAAAGATGGGTCTCGGTCCACTTCCAAGAGAAAACTCCGGTGTGGTTCGAGTGATATATGAACGCATCATGGACCAAAGACATGTAAACGAACCAAAAACAGGAAGATGAGACCCTAAAAAGGACAGAATCCTCACGCATGTCGGTTTTTCTTGCCATAGTCGTGAGTTTGTCCATCACAGGCATCAGACGCAGATCGTTTGTGTGTGATCCGGACCAAACGAGCCAAACTACAAGTGTGAACGCACCCTAAGTCCCTGTTTCAGACCAAAGCAAATGATCTACAGGTCTGAACTCTGAATAATGATGCTATTGAGTTTTTAGTCAATGTTATGATTGATTTTAAAATCCTTAACACAAATAAAACACTGAAACACGTGAAGTTGCGCCATTAACGTAATTTAATGATTAGATGATGTTTGAAGTCAGGAGTTTATCACCTGTGACTCTGGCAGGCGGTGATTTCTATTCTAACTCTATTCTGATTTCTCTTCTCGATCAGATCACTATAAGCCACTAAACTCTGGGAAAGTTCAGTCCGATGATCCAGAATTCATTCAAATAATCAGTCCAAAACTGAGCTAATGTAAAGAAAACCAGGATGATCAGAGAAAAGAGACTTATGTTTTTCAGTGAATTATTCATTACAGTGTGTGTTTATCTTTAAACACAAGCTGTGTCATATTCTGTGTTTGTTTGTGAAGAGCCTCACGCCTCAGACTGAACGAAACACCGCTGTACGGCCAGATGATACGCAAACCACGATTCTCGTCTGGACAGAGCAAACCAGCGTCTCGCTAGTAACGTTTTTATAGATGAGGACTGACCTCAGGGTAAAGATGACTGCAGTGACGTACAGCAAACACACGTGTGTCTGTTATATTGATGTGTTTCTGTTCAGTAAACAAGCTCTTTGCTGTTGTACTGTACATGAATTCAGAAATGTTTTTTCTGTAATGTGTTTTGGTGTGCATACATTAATGGATTATATGGACTCCTTACACCATACGATTTATTTGGTGTCCTTTTGGAGTCTCCAAGTCTACGTTCACACTGCAGGTAAATGTGACAAATCTGATTTTGTGACTCGATCTGTTTTCCCCATGACAGTGTGAACAGTACAAACCACATGAATCTGATCTTTTCAATCCCCATTTGTGCCACTAAAGCCTCGTTCAGACTGTCGATTATTTGTGTATCCGACTGTAATCTGATCTAAAAATGTTACTGTTCACATTGTGTATCGCAAGTGTTCAGATCCAATTTGAGTGCATTCCGGAATATCTGCATTGGTTTCTATGGCAATGACGCTGTGTTGGTAGGTATGTATATGCCAAAAACAACAACAACAACAACATGGATGGGTTTGCAATACAGATGTTGTCTTATTTACATCATGACAGTGTGTAGCCGCCGCGCTGGACTACTGCATTATGATGAGGCATCGGCAGAAACATAAGAGGTGGCTTTATTCCGTGCTGTCGTCTCCGCCGATCTCAAAACACGTCTCGGTTATAATTTCTGCTCGTCCGGCACTTTGCAACAACACAACCTTGTTTCTGCAATGACTTTCAGCACGTTTCCTATAACAACATCTGACGTTTACGTAGCGTGAGAAAGTCACATAAACCACGTGAAATCCGATCAGAGCGGTCAGACTGAAATGAGCCTCATATGAATGTAGCTCGAAACAGATTTCGTGTGGTTTTTGGACGTTCTGACTTGCTAAATCTGATCGGATTTCAATCGGATATGCACAAAAATCGGATTTGGACTGACAGTCTGAATGAGGCTTGAATCCGATAGAGGTCAGATGTTCTGTAAATGTACCCGCAGTGTGAACAGTCATATCGGAATTCACTCGAGATTCTGCGCTCATGGGAGTCTATTCAAAGATTTTACACACCAAACGTTATCAAGACCATTGTGAAAGTTCGTCAGTAGAGAGCAGTGATGTGTCAGAACTCGACAGCTCTATAATACAAGCAAAACACGAGGCTCGTATCATAAACGCTTCAAAACTATGCTCTTCTGTCACATCATTGTCTTTATTTTTCATATTGCTGAACATAATTTCACGGCAGAGCACGCTATAAATAAACACGTAATCGCTTACTTTAATGCCTTCCGTGTTTATGACAGTGCGCTGCGTGTGTGATGTTCACGCATTATTGCATTAGTTCTTCACAGTTGAAGCGGCCGCACTAACGCAATATTTAACCCCCGTATTTAACGTGATTTTCACCAGGATACTCCACAGAACGCAACTGGACTAGTTTTGAGAAGAAACAGTGGATTTTGTGGTTAAAAACCTGTTCGTATCGTTCTTTTGCGCACGCAGGTCAGTTCAGAACCATAATCGGTTCACACGGGAAATCTGATGTTGGCCACATTTAAAACAACAATATGAACAGCTATACAAAGAATCAGATCTGAGCAAAAATCGGCAGTGTGAACATCCTTATTGGAGAGACACCTAAATTTACCTGGAAAACATCTTGCAGAAAATATCCCTTCAATCCGCTGTAGAAATGAAGCCGCTCCCGGTCTCACCTTGTTGGTTCTGATTGGTCTGAATCCCCCCGAATCCTCCGAACCCCAGACCGGTTCCGCCCAGAGCGCCGAATCCCGTCCCCGGCGCCGCACTCGCACCCAGAGCGGACGAGAAGCCGAAGCCCTTGTTCTGAGTGTTTCCGAAGAGACTCGTACCTGCAGAGTCAAGAACAACTTCCTGTCAGAGCTGCTCGCACAAACACACGCATCACTTCCTGGATTCAAGCGTACCTGCGTTTGACGGCGTGGAGAAATTGAAGCTGGTTCCAGCGCCGGCGGAGGTGGTCGTGGGGCCGAATCCTCCGAACGCACCTGCAGGAAACACAGACATGAGAAGAGGAAACTGCAGACGCGACACAGGAAATGATGCGATGAACAGGACGGGTGTGAGGGTCACTGACGAGGCTTCTGATTGGACACAAAGACAGACAGACATGCATGAACGCGTGATGTGAACGAATCATGAATGATGGTGACCTCCGACCTCTCAGACTCGATCTACCTGCTCCAAAACTGAACCCAGGGGCCGCGGGGCCCAAACCAAACGCCCCAAAACTAACAGGCGCCGCAGCGGCGAATCCTGACGCACAGACCAGAGGAGAGACACACGAGAGTTATAGAGACCTGAAGTGTGTTAGAGACACTGGACACACACACACACACACACAAAATCACTCACACTCACACACACTCACTCACTCACACACACTCGCACTCACTCACTCACTCGCACTCACACACTCTCACACACACACTCACTCGCACTCACACACTCTCACACACACACTCACTCGCACTCACACACACACTCACACACACACTCACACACACTCACACACACTCACACACACTCACACACACTCACACACACTCTTCACACTCTTCACACTCTTCACACTCTTCACACTCTTCACACTCTCTCACACTCTTCACACTCTTCACACTCTTCACACTCTTCACACTCTTCACACTCTTCACACTCTTCACACTCTCTCACACTCTCTCACACTCACACTCTCACACACTTCGATTGTACAGACTGGGAGGCATTTAAAGACTCTTGTGAACAAACTGACTGATGTTGTATGTTCATATATAACCTTTTGTGAAGATATGATTGTGCCTACACTTAAAACTAAGGTTTTTCCAAATACTAAACCGTGGATGTCAAAATCAGTCAAAACTAGTTTGCAGAATAAGAAGCTAGCCTACAAGCAGGGGGAAGGTTAAGAGAGAGGCATTGCGAGGAGAGAAGTCAGAACAGAGATTTTTAAAGCTAAGCAAGCATACAAAGTTAAGTTAGAGAAAAATTTGGCAGACAATAATTTAGGCTCAGCTTGGTCTGGCATGAAGAAAATTGTGGGATTACAGTACAATGTAAATAAGGGCACTGTATGTATAGAGGGTTTTAAATCCAATGTCGATCTATCTAATGCTCTTAACAGGTTTTATTCAAGATTTGAATGTTTTAATTTGAAAGATGAAGTAGATGAATTGCGATGCCTGTGTAAAGATGATTCCCACTTAGTCTTGGAACAAGCAGCAGTGGAGAAAATGTTTCTCTCCACTAAGGTGAACAAGAGCCCGGGTCCAGACTACATCTGTGGCAGAACCTTAAAGCACTGTGCAAAGCAATTACGTTTTATTTTTTCTGATATTTTTAATTTGTCATTACAGACACAAAAGGTACCTAGCCTGTGGAAAGAGGCAATTATTACTCCTGTTCCTAAATGTAATAATCCTAAAGTGCTTAATGATCTGAGACCAGTCGCCCTCACCTCCTTAGTTATGAAATCATTTGAGAAACTTGTGAAGACTGAGTTATTGAGTAAGACTAGACAAGTCCTTGATCCCATGCAATTTGCATATAGAGCAGAGAGAAGTGTTGAGGATGCTTCACTTGTTTTATTAAATTTACTGACTAAGCACTTGGAGGGAAAGAATACACATGCAAGACTGTTGTTCATTGATTTTTCTTCTGCTTTTAAAGGTGCCCTAGAACTTCTTTTAGAAAGATGTAATATAAGTCTAAGGTGTCCCCTGAATGTGTCTGTGAAGTTTCAGCTCAAAATACCCCATAGATTTTTTTTTATTCATTTTTTTAACTGCCTATTTTGGGGCATCATTAAATATGAGCCGATTTAGCGCGCGCCCCCTTTGATTCTCGTGCTCCCCGCCCCACGAGCTCGTGCTTGCCTTAAACATAAACAAAGTTCACACAGCTAATATAACCCTCAAAATGGATCTTTACAAAGTGTTCATCATGCAGCATGTTTAATCACGTAAGTATGGTATTTATTTGGATGTTTACATTTGATTCTGAATGAGTTTGATGGTGCTCCGTGGCTAAAGCTAACATTACACACTGTTGGAGAGATTTATAAAGAATGAAGTTTATGAATTATACAGACTGCAAGTGATTAAAAATTTTTAAAAACATTTAACAGTACATTAGCAACATGCTAACGAAACATTTAGAAAGACAATTTACAAATATCACTAAAAATATCATGGATCATGTCAGTTATTATTGCTCCATCTGCCATTTTTCACTGTTGTTCTTGCTTGCTTACCTAGTCTGATGATTCGGCTGTGCAGATCCAGATGTTAATACTGGCTTGTCTAATGCCTTGAACATGGGCTGACATATGCAAATATTGGGGGCGTACATATTAATAATCCCGACTGTTATGTCACAGTCTGTGTTATGTTGAGATTCACCTGTTCCTCGGAGGTCTTTTAAACAAATGAGATTTATATAAGGAGGAGGAAACAATGGAGTTTGAGACTCACTGTATGTCATTTCCATGTACTGAACTCTTGTTATTCAACTATGCCGAGGTAAATTACATTTTTGATTCTAGGGCACCTTTAATACTATTCAACCCCACATCCTAGCAAGAAGACTGCTTGAGCATTACGAGCTGAACCATAATTTAGTGGGATGGTTATTGGACTTTTTAACTAACAGAATGCAGAAGGTAAAAGTGAACGGTAGTTATTCTGATGTATTAAGCGTATCTACTGGATCCCCACAAGGTTGTGTTCTTTCACCTTTATTATACATTTTGTATACTAACTTGTGTCAAAGCCTACATGAAAACAGAGTTTTTATTAAGTTTGCTGATGATACAGTCGTAGTGAGCCTGTTACAAGGGGATGAGTCTGGCCATGGAGGATTTTGTGACTTGATTCTTATCTACAGTTAAATATTACTAAAACAAAAGATATGATTATTGATTTTAGAACTTCTACTGTAGATCACGTTACCACAACTAACTTTCATAGAAAAACTTTTTATTAACCGGTATATTTGTTGTGTTTTCTCTGGACAACGAAATTCTATTTATCTGCAAAACTATTTTTCCTGCGGGTACAAAATAAAGATACCTTGACCTTGACCTTGACCACACACACACACACTCTTACACACACACGCACTCTTCACACACACACACACTCTTACACACACACTCTTACACACACACGCACTCTTCAGACACACACTCACACTCTTCAGACACACACTCACACTCTTCAGACACACACACACACTCTTCAGACACACACACACACTCGCACTCTTCACACACTCGCACTCTTCACACACTCGCACTCTTCACACACTCGCACTCTTCACACACACTCGCACTCTTCACACACACACACTCTTCAGACACACACACTCTTCAGACACACACACTCTTCAGACACACACACTCTTCAGACACACACACTCTTCAGACACACACACTCTTCAGACACACACACTTTTCAGACACACACACTCTTCACAGACACACACGCACTCTTCAGACACACACGCACTCTTCAGACACACACGCACTCTTCACACACTCGCACTCTTCACACACTCGCACTCTTCA
>RJVU01037189.1:841115-865828 GCA_003731715.1 Anabarilius grahami | reverse complement strand
GTCTGTGTGTGTGTGTGTGTGTGTGTCTGTGTGTGTGTCTGTGTGTGTGTGTGTGTGTGTGTGTGTGTGTGTGCAGACTCAAGCGGTTGCACTTCATTTCCTCATTAAAACATAATAAAGTTAATCATGTATAACTGCTGGTATTTTGCATGTGCAGAAACGGTTTGGCATGAAAGCCGCTCTGAGTGTTTCAGGTGTAATTCAGAGCGAGGCGTCTCCTCTCGAGCGGTTAACAGATGCTGTTAGGGTTAAGGTCTGATCACATGAGCCAAATTTCACGGGTGAAAGGTTAAATCAGTGGTGCAGCGACGTATGAAGTCACTTTCAAACCAAGCATCTTTTTGTTGGTCAACACGGTGAATTCGCACGAACCTGTGTGTGAGAAATCTTTCACCCGATTCACGATCGTGTGGATTCCTATTGAAATGACTGGATTTCAAAAAGAAACTCATGTGACTTTGGCTCAGCAGAGGCTGTGATTGGATAACTGGACTAACCAGCGGACCAATCGCATCGCAGCATCTCAAATGTTGGTTTGGTGGTTCTGAAACGTCTGAGTCTGTCGTCAGAATGATTTGGTTGAATTCCTCCAGAAGCGTCTCACACGATTGTGTTCCCAAACACCAGCATCCGAAAGCAAGATCACATGACAGCGTTTATTGTGTTTCATCAACTCATTTATGATGACTTCCATTTTTATTACTGATATTTTGCGCCATTTTCCCAGGAAGTGATGATTTTGTTCTCTTGAACACATGGGATGAAACGCTGCTTTATTCGCAAATGTTTTAAGCCATATTCCAATTTTGCACAGAAGTTAAATTAGCAATGGATGGAAACACAGCTGGTGCTACTGTTATATTCTTATAATGTGAGTATTCATTGAGAACAGCAGCTCATGCCAACAGAGCGAATCTTCATTCCTTGAGCTTTTGATATATAAGAGTTCATCGTACTGTAAGAATATCCTGTGAGTTTCAGAAAACTTCCTTGTTAGTCCAATAAAAGCTTTTATTGACACCAGACCCAGAGAACGACTGATCCTGTCATAGATAGGTGAAACTCCGCCTCCACAGAAGAAATCAACGCCTACTTCATCATTGCACCGTTAGCTCCGCCCACTGGTGTGTTAGGAGAGAAGAGCGATACAGGACTAAAATAACATTACCTTTCAAAGGATCCTAATGCAGGAATATGGTTATTTATTTTCAACAATGTGAATGTCTTTATTTATTTATATTCGGTTCATTTCACTGTAGATTCTATGGTAAATCAATCACATTTTCGGACTTTAGACTTTTACGATATGGACTCGACAGTAATGCGACAACATGTCAGTAACTGTGTTCATTCTAATGCCTGATATGATATTAATGATTCATGTACAGTCACATGATCTTTGTCTGTGTGTCGGTAAATCAAACCCGTGACTAAACGCTCAACTTCACCTTGTTTCTCTTAGTAGGATGAAAATAATCTGTTANTATTCATTGAGAACAGCAGCTCATGCCAACAGAGCGAATCTTCATTCCTTGAGCTTTTGATATATAAGAGTTCATCGTACTGTAAGAATATCCTGTGAGTTTCAGAAAACTTCCTTGTTAGTCCAATAAAAGCTTTTATTGACACCAGACCCAGAGAACGACTGATCCTGTCATAGATAGGTGAAACTCCGCCTCCACAGAAGAAATCAACGCCTACTTCATCATTGCAGCATTAGCTCCGCCCACTGGTGTGTTAGTGAGATGAGGAGGAGAGAAGAGCGATACAGGACTAAAATAACATTACCTTTCAAAGGATCCTAATGCAGGAATATGGTTATTTATTTTCAACAATGTGAATGTCTTTATTTATTTGTATTCGGTTCATTTCACTGTAGATTCTATGGTAAATCAATCACATTTTCGGACTTTAGACTTTTACGATATGGACTCGACAGTAATGCGACAACATGTCAGTAACTGTGTTCATTCTAATGCCTGATCTGATATTAATGATTCATGTACAGTCACATGATCTTTGTCTGTGTGTCAGTAAATCAAACCCGTGACTAAACGCTCAACTTCATGTTGTTTCTCTTAGTAGGATGAAAATAATCTGTTATTTAAACTGTGATTATATTATATAAAGAACGCTCCCTTTACAATCACTGGAGCTGTCAATCAAACAGCGTGAGTTTATCAGCGATTGAGTTCTGGACTCACGCCAAAACTCCTGTTTTATTCGACAAATCTCTTAGTTACATCATGTTTGCACTGTTAGTTATGATGAAAGCGTTAGTTATTGCGCAGAATGACGAGATCACTGCTTTCATGAGCTCAATAACATCTGTGATCGACTACAATGATCATCACTGCAACCTTTCATGCCACGATCTAAATATAATGCAGCACTTTTCACGATTAGTTAACCTTGAGAGCTGGAATAGTAAAAAATGTGCTAAAAGTTTGAGAGAGTAATACTTAACTATTTAATATGCAAAGATGTCAGCCAATCACAGCAGTGGGCGTTTACACTGAAGTCTCACAGCAGACACGCCCCTTAAAACAGAGCGTTCAAATCAGAGGATAAAATCAGGGTAGAAAAATGCCTTTCATTTCTAAATTATGACCATTTTTGATGTAAAAAGCATACTAGCATTATAAGTGCAGCCCAGGAAACATTATAGAACAATAAAACAACGCAGTTCACGACCCTTTAAACCGCAAACGCTTCACATGCACGCGCATCAAGAATATTATCAGTGTGTGATAACTTAAATAACATCATGACAGTAACATGTTAGCGTGTTCAGAGGGGTGAATGCATGTTACTGCAAGACTGTGGCTAGAGTGTTAAAGTAGGCTGGTAAACTTCCTGTTCCCACTCTTACCACTTCCTGTTTACCCATCTAAGTCTTCAGGGTTTAAGTAAGTGTGTGAATGACACACCCTGAACTACTTCCTCTTTTCATTCACTTCCCTCTTTAATGCCGCGGCTCCACCCGTCTGTCCTCATCACAAACACGGTGAGTGTGTTGACAGGTCAAAGGTCACTCAGGTGATGTTCGATGTGAATGTGTGGCAGGTGTCAGTCCCACGTACTGCAGTCTGTTTGGACTCATGAGAGAGCGAGACCGCGTGTGGCTTCCGCCCAATCACATCTTCAAGATGGAGCCCTCGGCCAATGAGACGCTGCTGTTCAGGATCAGGTGAGGATCAGCTTCAGCAGTGGTCAGCCTGCGTCCATCAGCTCCATCCTAATCCTCTCCGTCTGCAGGTTTTATTTTCCAGGCTGGTACGGCAGCGGCTCAAACTCCGCCCGCAGGTACGGGGTCACCAAGAGTTCAGAGGCACCTGTGCTCGATGACATCACAACGGCCTACCTGTTTGCACAGGTGAGGAGAATCCAGATCCACCGACACTGATTTTACAACCGATAACGTTATTTCATCATCGTTTTGTTTGTGTTTTTACACTTTCATAGCAGAGTCATTCAATTAATTAGACAATACATCAATAATTATTGTTATAATAATATAATGTATGATATAAAATCTTGTATTGATGTACATGACGAGTGTTTTTCTCACGAGAATCAACTCTTCTTATCGTCACACGTAATTTGTTGTGCCATGTGTAAGTTTCCATCTGTAAACAGTCTTATCCCGTCTGTCCGTCTCTCAGTGGAGGTCAGATTTTCTGAGTGGCGCGGTCAGCTTTCCCATCAGCCTGGAGTTTCAGGAAGAGTGTTTGGGATTGGCTGTTCTTGATATGATGTGTTTGGCCAAAGAAAAAGCCAAGTCACCTGTTGACATCTACAACCACAACAGGTCAGAGCTCATTCATGACCTTTGACCTGCCGCTTCCTCGTAGAGTCTGATGGACTAAACTAAACTCTGCTGTCTTGGTTGATTTGCAGTTATAAGTCGTTCCTCCCGAAGAACATGCGAGCGCACATTCAGAATCAGCACTTTGTGACCCGGAAGCGGATCCGCTTCCGCTTCAGGAAGTTCATTCATCAGTTCAGTGCGTGTAAAGCCACGCCGCGAGACCTGAAGCTCAAATACGTGGTCAGTCTGGAGATGCTGCAGTCGGCCTTCTACACTGAACGATTTCACGTCAATGAGCCGTCCACAGGGAACGTCACCATCGTCATCAGCGGAAACCACGGGATCCGGTGGTCCCGAGGAAAAGAGGCGAGAGACCGAGAGGTATGGACATGCGTTTATGAGCAGGTTTGAGTTTGGCTGGGCTTGTGACACATTTAGCAGACACCTTTATCCAAATCAAGTTGCACAATTAATCTAAATTATGGGATTACAGCATAATGTTGCATCAAATGTAAATGGTCCAAATGGAGCTGCCATTTTTGATGTGGCTCCTGGGGAGGAATTGGGGGTTTGGGTTAGTTTATTGTTCATTAACTACTACTAGTATACCATTCATGGGTTTATCTTCCCCAAAAGTGTAAATATTGAGCCTCCCAGACACCATCTAAACATTGAGAGCTTCCGCTCAGATCAGTCAATCACTTTCAGATCAACCTATGGCGAGAGTTTGGGGCGTGGCTACTGTAGCAGGCCGAGAGTTTGGGGCGTGGCTACTGTAGCAGGCTGAGAGTTTGGGGCGTGGCTACTGTAGCAGGCTGAGAGTTTGGGGCGTGCCTACTGTAGCAGGCTGAGAGTTTGGGGTGGCTACTGTAGCAGGCCGAGAGTTTGGGGTGGCTACTGTAGCAGGCCGAGAGTTTGGGGCATGGCTACTGTAGCAGGCTGAGCGTTTGGGGCGTGGCTACTGTAGCAGGCTGAGAGTTTGGGGCGTGGCTACTGTAGCAGACTGAGAGTTTGGGGCGTGGCTACTGTAGCAGGCTGAGAGTTTGGGGCGTGGCTACTGTAGCAGGCCGAGAGTTTGGGGCGTGGCTATGACTGACGTGTTACATTGGAAAAGACATTCAGCTTCAGTTACAAAAGTGCAAGCCAAATTTTGCAACATTTAGACCATCATAGATTAAACGGGTCACGAACACATCAGAGCGAACAAGGCTTTGTGATGCTACGAGCTACAATGGACGCTTCAACACCACACAGCATCATCATGCACCCGTTGAGAAAGACAAAAGTACCAGTTTATAATGTTTACTTTGATGTGTTCAGTGTAGACAGACTCAAACAGTTGTGCAGATTCGTTGGAAGGGTTTATTATAAGCGAGGCGCTCACATTGACTCTAGACGGTGTTAGTCTACTCAATCTCTTACTCATGACAGATTATTTGTTCTTATTTTATTACTGACTGTTTACTTGACTTTAATAATGTTTGATCATTCTTTAATTTTTGATAATTAGTTAATAATTAGTTAGGCTAGTAGTTTTTGCGTTGGTATTGGAATCGAAAATTGTGCACTGTGCGATTGAGAAGACCTGAACTGTGTCTGTCTCTCCCTGTTCAGGATCTGCAGGTTTACTGCGATTTCTCTGACGTCATCGACATCAGTATAAAGCAAGGGACTAAAGACGGATCGGTCGAGAACCGAATCGTCTCAATAAACAGACAGGACAGTCAGACGCTGGTAAGGTACTCTCGCACAGCATTATGGTCCGTCCTCACATCAGCCGGTGTCTGGAGCGTCTGTCTGTGTCTCTCCACAGGAGCTGGAGTTTCATTCTCTGAGCGAGGCGCTGTCCTTCGTGTCTTTGATCGACGGCTACTACAGACTCACTACAGACGCGCATCATTACCTGTGCAAGGAGGTGGCGCCCCCTAGACTGCTGGAGGTCATTCAGATCAACTGCCACGGGCCCGTGTCGTGAGTTCAGATTCACACACTCACATGTGTATAGGGCCCTATTATTTTAAAAACTAAATTTGGGAAAAAATAAAAATTTTTATGGCCATATATGTATATATATACACACATGTAGCCTTTAGAAATGAGTTGTTTTCTTCACTCAGGACGGAGTTTGCCATCAGCCGCTTGCGACGATGTGAAGCCCAGCAGGGCGTTTATATCCTGAGGTGCAGCCCTAAAGATTATGACCGGTACTTCCTGTCCTTCGTCGTGGAGGTGAGTGTTTGTTTATGTGGATCATATCATGGTTTAAGGCTTGAGTCTCGATCAGTCTCATTGCTCTTCTGTGTGTGTGTTTGCAGCACGAGGGTCAGCTGGAGTTCAAACACTGTCTGGTCGTTCGCTCTCATTCTGGCGAGTTTGTGCTGAACGGAGCCAAATGCAGTTTTGCCAGTCTGGGTGAATTACTGCAGCGCTACCAGAAGGAGGCGCTGCGCTCCGACAGACACGTGTTCCAGCTGAGCCGCTGCTGTCCGCCGCGGAGCAAAGGTGAGAGACGCCGCGCCGCAGACGCCTGACGGTAGTCTGAGCGTGAAGTGACGAGTGTGTTTGTGTCCAACTCTAGATAAATCCAACCTGCTGGTGTGCAGGAACCTGACCTCTGACGCGCGTCTCTCGCCTTCTGAGTTCAAACATGTCAACCAGATGATCTTCCACAAGATCCATAAGGAAGATCTGGAGACTGTGAGTCTGAACACACACTCTCACACACACACACTCGGGTTGATGATCATAACAAAAATCAGAATCACAATGTAAGCACGTTTTGCAGTAGACTGCATTTTATGAAAGTAAAGGAATGGAATAGAATGTGGCACAATACTAGTTTAATCTCGATTATTGTGTTTTCATAATCACTGGAATCAAAAATGGAAATCTGATTAATTGCACATCCCTAATGCACACATTGCGATCAAACATCTTGTATCAATGACTTTCTCTTTCTCAGCAAAGCGTGCAGATCACTTTATGTTCTCATCGTACCTGAGTATCTTTTTCTCTGTTACCCAGCTAACATTCTCAGAACGTTCTGGCAAGGTTCTGTAAGTTAGAACGTTCTTCCAGTAACGTTAATATAACATTTGTTTAAAGTTATCTGGTCTTTAATAATGTTCTCAAAATGTTAGCACAAAAACATAATTTATACATCATCGATCATTGAACGTTTTCCTGAAATGTTTTACACCGGGTCTGCACCGGACGCGTGCAGCGCGTCAAAAGACAATTGAACCCATTATAATCAGTGATATTGTCTACACTGAATGCGGCGCGAAGCGTAATTCCCGACAGTAAACGGATTCCCCGTTCTATTTCTGATGTAGTCCAAGTGCTTTGCGACAGTCGGTTTGTCGCGTTCAGTGTAGACAGCTTTCAGACAGTGACGCAACAACAGTCATGTCTGGTGTAGACACGGTGATAGTTGGAAGTTCGTCTAACATTTAAAAAAAGTTACTACTTGTTAAAGAAAACATTTAGAAATAACGTTTTCATAACTTAATGGGAACGTTAGCAAAACATTTTCAGAACATATTTTTGTTATCTGGGATTCAGTGTGATGACGTTACTGTACTTTCATACGTTCAGAGGGAGAGTTTGGGTCAGGGAACGTTCACACAGGTCTTCCGCGGCGTCCGGCGAGAGCTCGGTGATTACGGCGAGATCCACAAGATGGACGTCGTGCTGAAAGTTCTGGATAAGAGCCACCGCAACTACACAGAGGTATTGTGGGAAAAACCGAAGGGTCTTTGTCCCTGTTTTGATGAGTTTGATCCGTACGGGACGTGACTGTTTTCCCTCTCTGTGGCAGTCGTTCTTTGAGTCGGCGAGCATGATGAGCCAGCTATCCCACAAATACTTGCTGCTGAACTACGGCGTGTGTGTGTGTGCAGAAGAGCGTGAGTATCTCACACACACAAACACACACACAGGTGTTTTATGAGGTCTGTAAGCATGTGTGTGTGTCTTCCAGACATCATGGTGCAGGAGTATGTGCGCTTCGGCTCTCTGGACACGTATCTGAAGCGCAACCGCAACACCATCAACATCACCTGGAAGCTGGAGGCGGTGAAGCAGCTGGCCTGGGCGCTGCACCACCTGGTGAGAGTCAGAATCACTGCAACCCTAACCCTAACCCTAACCAACCAGACATCAACATGTGCTTCTGATCCGCAGGAGGAAAAGAACCTGATCCACGGAAACGTCTGCGCCAGGAACGTTCTGGTGACCCGAGAGGAAGACCGAAAGACGGGAACGCCTCCGTTCATCAAACTCAGCGACCCGGGGATCAGCATCACCGTCCAGCCCAGAGAATGTGAGTAAAGTTTGTGTTAGTTAGTGTTTCACAGACAACACTTCATCTTTCAGTAGGGATTGATTTATTATACGTAGCTGCTTCTATAAACACGTGACGTTTGTTCATTTAACTCGCCTCGTCTCCCGACAATGTTCTGTCCGCAGTTCTGCTGGACCGTATCCCGTGGGTTCCTCCGGAGTGCGTGAAGGACAGCAAGAACTTGAGTTTGGCAGCGGATAAGTGGAGTTTCGGCACCACGCTATGGGAGATCTACTGCAGCGGAGAACATCCGCTCGCCACCTATGACGCCTGCAAGGTGAAGCAGACGGCCGAAGTGTCTCTGTGTGCCACGTGTCGTTGAATGGAGTTAATGCTCTTGTGTGTCCTGCAGAAGCTGCTGTTTTATGAGGACAAGCACCAGCTTCTGGCTCCTAAATGGACTGAACTGGCCAGTGTGATCAACAGCTGCATGGACTACGAGCCGCTGCACCGACCCTCGTTCAGAGCCGTCATCCGAGACCTTAACAGCCTCTTCACCCCAGGTAAGCGCTAATCACACGCGCCGCAGCATGAGACGCTAGCGCAGTCCATCACACCTCTGTCTTCTGTGTTCCTCAGACTACGAGCTGTTGGTGGAGAGCGACATGCTTCCCAGCAGGAATCGGCCTTTAGGTTTCGCTGGAGCCTTTGAGAATCAGGATCCCACTCAGTTTGAGGCCAGACACCTGATCTTCCTCCAGCTGCTGGGGAAGGTGAGCCATCATCATCATCATCATCACTCACCTTTACTGTTTCAGCCCTCGTTACTCCCGTCTGTCTGTCCGTCTGCAGGGGAACTTCGGCAGCGTGGAGAAGTGCCGCTACGACCCACTGCAGGACAACACGGGCGAGGTCGTCGCCGTCAAGAAGATGCAGCACAGCACGGCTGAGCACCTGCGTGACTTCGAGCGGGAAATCGAGATCCTGCGATCGCTGCAGCACGAGAACATCGTCAGATACAAGGGCGTGTGTTACAGCGCAGGTGAGTGTCCGGACTAGAGCATGCTGGTCCTGAAGCGGCGACCTGCGTCTCTCTCTTGATTCCCTCTCTGTCTGTCTGTCTGCAGGTCGTAAGAACCTGCGGCTGGTCATGGAGTACCTGCCGTTTGGTAGTTTGAGAGATTATCTTTCGAAAAACAAAGAGCGTTTCGACCACATGAAGCTCCTGCTGTACGCATCTCAGATCTGCAAGGTAAGGTTTCACACACTCACACTCACGTTAAAAATATCAAGAACATCTGTGAGCATGACGTGTCCCTCCGTGTGTTTGTTTAGGGGATGGACTACCTTGCATTGAAGCGATACGTCCATCGAGACCTGGCTACGCGAAACATTCTGGTGGAGAGTGAGTTTCGCGTCAAGATCGGAGACTTCGGCCTGACTAAAGTCCTTCCTCAGGATAAGGAGTATTACACGGTCCGTGAGCCGGGCGAAAGCCCCATATTCTGGTGAGCGGATTCACAAAAGATTCATTCATCATCAGATATTGATTTTGATTCAGCATTATTGGTGTCTTTTGTGTTGATGATGTGTTTGATGACGATGATGATGTGTTTGATGAAGGTACGCCCCGGAGTCTCTGACCGAGAGCAAGTTCAGCGTGGCGTCAGACGTCTGGAGTTTTGGAGTCGTTCTCTATGAACTCTTTACATACAGTGACAAAAGCTGCAGCCCTCCAGCTGTAAGTAACGAGGATCTTCAGTCTCGATGCTTATTTGTTTGTGATCATCTCATAAGCCGCGTTTCCACCGCAGGAACGTCCCCCAGGAGCTAGGGACTTAAGGGTGGTACTTGGTGTGTTTTGACCACAAAAACTAGGGTCTAAATGAAGTTCTGTGTAAAAAATTCCCACTCAGAAAGTCCCTGCTCACGAGGTAGTACTTTTTCAAAGTTCAGGAACTTTCAGGGGTGGGACTTTGGCTCTGAACATGCTGATTGGTTGAGTTCACGTAGCATATAAGTAAATCACCAGCGGTCACATTAACAGGGTCTATACTATACAAAACACAATGACACATACGGCAGTCATAATAATACAGTGTGAAGAACACTTAATATTCAGTGCTCTTATTGATCAAACTGCACTGACACTCAATCAGATGAGAAAACCTGAACTGAATTGATCTGAATTATGACTCTATTGTCTTCTGTTAAGCTTCTTTACTGCTGAATTTTAGTTTGTCTCATATTTGATGAAGTTTCATCATTGATTTATTACCGTGAAGCTGCTTTGAAACGATCTGGACTCTATAAAGAGCTGTAGAATGAAGCTGACTGGACTGGAAACAAAGCCTAGCATAATAGTGACGTGTCGTGGTGTTTCTGTTTCAGGTGTTTATGGAGCAGATGGGTGAGGACAAACAGGGTCAGATGATCGTTTATCACCTGATCGACCTGCTCAAGCGGAACTACCGTCTGCCACCTCCAGATGGGTGTCCTGCTGAGGTAAAGCCACCAGAACCTCAATCGGACACTCAACTGGACACCCATGTTCTAGGGCATCACTGCATAACCCCCCCCTTAGAAACCTTTTATTTTTAGGAGTGTACCCAACTGGCCCAGAGCAGAGATACTTGACGCACGTCTCTCTTGCAGATTCACTCATTGATGAAGGAGTGTTGGGCGGCAGAACCGAGCGATCGGCCCACGTTCAAAGGTCTCGCTCAGAGAGTCGACGCCATCCAGGACAGCAGGAGCGTCTGACGAGCAGGAGAACATCTAACGCTTGGACCACAGAGCTGTTCTGTGTCTGCGGCCTTCAGTATCCTGCGGACTTCCTTCAATGTTTCTTGTTTTTCCTCTGGAATTCTGGGATGCTGCATGTTCTTTCACTATCAGGGGTTTTCAAACTTTCTTGCTGGTGTTTATGTTCATTTCTAATGGCCATTCATTCAGTGGGAGTACAACACATTATAACCATGTTATTAACTAATTCATTTTTACTTTATTTTCAATTCAGTTTGTAAGTATTTGTATGTTGTTGTTTTCTCTCCATTATTTCATGAATTCCAGTTTGAAAACCCCTGGATGAACTGAACTTTCTCTAGAAGATCAGAAACACTTCTGCTGTTTATGGCGATCCAGATGCGTGCGGACGCTAGTGTTCATGGGAGATAGCCTATTCCACTGAAATGTCCTGCAGTGTGTCTTTAAAGGGCATGTTTGTGTACAGTAATTATGCATGCAGCCTCATATTCATTTGTAATATTAGTACATTTAGCTTGTGTGTGTGACATTCAGATCATCAGAGAGTTTGTGGTGCATCAGTTTGACGTCCTGAAGAGCGAAATACCGTGACAGTGTGTGTAAATCTCTAGTGAGAGTTTATCACTAAAATATGCAAATCCTGTGAAAACATCACTGATAATCACCATGTTTTTAGCCAGTTTTTTTTCTCCATGTACTCATTTCTGATGTCCCGAGCCGATCTCAAGGATCAGTATCGGGGCTGATAAAGCATGTTTTTAACTGATCGGTATTGGCTATCCTAAACCGATCCTTTATTTTACGTCAGCTGTCACGCAGATGTCGTGCAGTAGGTGGCGGTGTGCAGCTTCAAGAGGGTTCGCCAACCGCCATTAAAAGGAAAAGAAGAAGCTCAATGTGCGTGCGTAAATGAGGTCTGTTCTAGCGCACATTCGAGCTTCCATGTTTGGCATATTTGACGTGCACTTTTGTAACAAATCACTTGGAAGTCATTTATGAACTGTTCATTTTTATCTTCCGTCAGACTGAGACGTCGTGTCCTAACGCACTGCTATCAAGAGTTCCTTCACTGAAAAGTGAAGCAAAAGCATTTCAATCGCCCCCTGGTGGCTGGCTGCAGTATAGGTCATAAACCCCGCCCTCTCCATGTACTCAAATGGGACGCGAGTCAAACCAAACAAATCCAATTACACTTCAAATCATTTTTTTCCAAAGATGGTTTCAGTCATTTTAAGTATTTCTTATCATGCAGATGCATGTTCAAGTGTTTGTTATTATGCTCATTGTAAATATAAAATACAAACATTTTATTTCAGTGGTCCCATATTCATTTTCAATGTTAGGGTTAGAGATTTTAGCTGCACAACAGAGAGGAAACCTTCCAGATCATTTCATCATTCAATCTCAATCCTCACACTGGATCTTTCTCTCGTTTCTCCTACATGGGCTTTTATTGAACTTTTACTGAATCGGTGTGAATGCACTAAAT
Organism: Anabarilius grahami; assembly: GCA_003731715.1. NCBI lineage: Eukaryota > Metazoa > Chordata > Actinopteri > Cypriniformes > Xenocyprididae > Anabarilius > Anabarilius grahami. Next base: position 853,477 of record RJVU01037189.1, on the reverse strand, counting down.
GATTGTGTTTTATAATAATAATTATTATTGCATTTATTTGTGATATTTTTGTGAGGTACACTGGTGTACTGAAGTTAAACAAATGTCCAAAAGAAACAAAAGTGATGTCTACTTTTCTTAATATAAGATCAAGTTAATAAAACCATTTTGCAAATAATTGTTTTATTTTGTTGTCAGTGTGTGTGTAGAATGTCAATTTTGATTTGAGAACTGAAATCATTATATGATCCCTGCCATCTCTAGACTGAACGTCCGCGTGCGCGATAACGTGTTTTATATGAATTTAGCAACATTCCAAGACTACACTAACAGATGAACATACAAAAATAATACGCCTATTCTGAGTAACATGAGAACGCACAAAACTCACGATCAATTTTAAAACGCAAATTTAAAGTACACACGAAATCAAAATTTACATTTATTTTGTTAGCTCAAATTGCTAGTTTTGTGGTGAACAATTCATCCGTGCAAGTCAATCCACACAAAAAAAAATTGTTTGGCTTCGTAATATTTAATCAAAATCAGAAAATGCTCCTCCCCTCTGCAACAGTGCCCCTTCTCTGATGACGTCAGTTTGACGGCTTGGGTTGAAATCGCGTAAACCACTCCCCTGCAACCGTTCATCTGCTATGAGCGAGAGATGAGAGGAGGAGCGCTAAAGTAAAACCCCACCCACTATTCAATATTCCGTTTCACTTGGAAACACGTCACAACACTGGAGAAAAGTCGTTTGCAACTTCCGGTTCACGCGGACTTTAAAGCGTTCTGAGGCGAGTTTTAAACGCAACCGTTATTTTAAAACGCGGCAATCGTGTCACGTGACACTTCCTTTTTATTCATAATATTCAAATGGACTATAAAATAACTGATATGCCAATATTTAAGTAATTGGGTTTACACAAATTCTTCTACTTCTCTTAAAAACAAAAGTGTGTAGCTGGTGAACTGAATGATTATAAAATTCGGTCTGTTTACATACACAATAAAACACCCAGTCAATTTTAGGCCTATTTCGATTATTAAATAGGCATCGGTTTATATTTTGACAAACGTGTTTTTGAATCTATTCATTTCTATTTAAATGTCTGAAACATAAAATTGATATTATGAGGCTGATAAAAAACCGCGCGAAAGCAGATTTGAATTTGTGACTGATGACGTCGCGCACTAATAATCTAATCACAGCGCGGAAGAGTTAAGAGTATGTGGAATATTTCTTACCTTTCCATACTGCAGATGTCTGTGCGATCAGGGTTCAAAACAAAACTGCCAGCTCTGTTGATTATGTTTTCTCATTTGAATATTCTAATTTAGCGTAGCACGTCACTCACGCGTGATCTGCTTTTGAAATATATTTTTCCCCTCAGTCACAAACCACATTCGACAACTTACAGAAATTAAATAACCTTTAAAATAATTGTAGAAATAAATATGGAAAAAGCGTGTTGAAACACAAAACTTTATTTCAAGTTGTTTCAGGCCTTGAAACAGTGTGTGTGTCTCGATCTTCCGAGGTCGTGAATCAGTACATCCTGTACGAGTTCAGTGAAGAAGACCCTGTCCTCACTGTCAACATCACTGCTATTTATGAGAACTGATATCTTCCTGAAACTGTTTTTGAAAGTACAGTATGATAAATACTTTGCTTGTTACATACACTCTAAAAAATGCTGGGTCAAAAAATGGACAAACCCAGCGGTTGGGTTAAATGTTTGCCCAACATGCTGGATAATTTATTTAACTCAACTGTTGTTTAAAAATTACTGTATTGCTCACTTGAACCCAAAATATGTTGGAAACTAAAAATCAGACATATCATTAGAGGCAACAATAATAATCAAAAGGTGAACATTTATTAATAAGCAATTTAATAAATGTTTATTTTTTAATTATTATTCATCAAACTTATTAATAAATGTTCATTTCCAACAAATTTTGGGTTCATTTTAAGCAAGAAATACAGTAATTTTTAAACAATAGTTGAGTTAAATAAAACTACCCAGCATGTTGGGCAAACATTCAACCCAACCGCTGGGTTTGTCCATTTTTAACCCATTTCAGCTGTAAATAAACAAACGTTTGCTAGATTATGTTCACTACCTGTCTAGCAATGTATGTTTATGCTGAAATATAATTAAATAATGGTTTTGTATTTTAAAAAACATCTGTCACGTGTCATTATTCAGAACATAGTGAGCATCGATACTCCCTGGTTTTCACGATGCATTGAGGGAATTTACCGTTTCGGTGCACTGGTAGGATTTTGAGATTAAAACAGCACTTAAAATGGCCGTAATCAGTGCCCTGACTAGTGAACTAGGGAGCTGATTGAGACACATCCCAACTCTCCTTTATAAAGTCACCATGAAATGCAAATGGCCCATTCTTATTTGTGTTTTTTTTTACAGAATATTTCAGTGTTTATACTAAATTATTTATCATTATTGTTTTCAATTCATGTTCCTCGTACTCTTGAATCAGAATATCTTCTCTACTCTGATGACGAGGGCGGGGCAACCTGTCACTCACATGAGATCCACCAATAGCAAACCACAACCATCCAATCAAAATCAAGCCCCGCCCCACATTTGTTCTTGTTTGCGAAGCGTTTCACTCTGATATACGACACAAAAGAGAAGACTTTCACCATATTGTTCTGTCATATCTAAACACACTCAGAAGTAAAACCTTCTACGTAATGAGAGGATCAGCTGATTCCTGTTTAATTTTGACTTTAATCTCTGGAACCTTCGAAAGATTCATGTTCTTGTTAAACACAATTTAATGCTTTATTATGAACCATATTTTCATCCGATGAGCCGCTTCAGTTCTGATAAACATTGACAATGAAACACTTTCATTCACAACAGAAGAATTGTTTATTCTGATTAATACTGTAAGGAGGTGGTTTTACCGCGGTACAGCAGAGTAAAATCTTTATTCGTTCGGTGATTCTCGTGTATGAACGAATCATTGGCAAAGTTGCAATCAAGACGTTGACGTTTATTAATGAGGTCAAAGGAAATAAATACAAATGAAAACAGTTCAGTGTGAGTCCTTCATCATCATCATCATCATCATCAGTGATTCTCAGCACAGGCGGCCGATGTCGTTTTTCGTGCAGCCCTGATTACAGCACATTCCCGCCAGTCCCAGAGAGAAGTTCCTCTTGCTCCGGTCGGGACGGGGCCAGTTCGCGCTCGTCTCCCCGTCCGCAGCCGTCTGTGCGACCCGCAGCAGCTCCGAGAGAGACGAGAACAGCGGGACACCTTCATCCGGGCCCGGCGCGGCGTCCCGGTCCAGAAACGAGTCCAGGGGCCAGTGACCTCCGAGACACAAACACAGACATGAACACAAACACAGCTTCGAAAAGAGAGTTTCACCATTCCTAAAAGAAACGTGTTCTCTTACTGCGCGAAGAGCATTTAATAATATAAAGAAGCTTTATTTAGTGATATTTCAAAATCTATACAACGTTTAATCAAACAGGAGTGATTCCTGTATGACATTAATTATTGTGTCATATTGATATATTATTAGGAATTCATATTCTTGAATGTTTATACATAAAAAAAACTGAAATATCGACTAAGGAACATGGAATAAATGTATATTTTACACTGAAAGGTGAGCTATTTATTTTCTCCGGGTTTTTTTATTCTTATGGTTTTAAATAAGCAAACACTGATGGTCATAATGGTGACGCTGAGGCGGTTATTGTCATTTTAGTATCATCAAGAGACCATTTTAATATAGCCTATTTTTGCGTAATTCTGTTTTTGTCATTTTTATTAGTTATTGTTTTTCTAAACATATCTATATCGGGTTTTCTTTCAGTTTTGTTGTTTTTAGTACATCAAGTTCAGCTAAATGTAAATGTGAAATGTTGCTTTGGCATGTGTTTAGTTTAATTCATTTCAAATAACGAGTTTTAGTTAACTATAACAGCCCTGGTAAAGATGATGATGGTGATGGTGATGAAGTACATACTGTGAGTGTCGGATCTCCTCCACCGGGACCCTCCGCACGTGAAGATCACGGCTCTGATGAACTCGCGCCCGCACAGTTTCACTCCGAAGTCTCTCGGTAAATCCGCGCGCTCACACACACACACACCGCACACACACACCAGCACGACAGCCGAGAACACTCGAAACATCGTCAGCAAGAACATTAATGTGACTTTATAAAAGAAAAACCCGCTGAAGCTTCTGGTTTCTGATGATTCTCCATCAGTTCACGGAGACTTTATACGGACTCGGACTGACGTCACTGACGCGCGCGCGCACGCTGGTTGATTAACATCACTGAATTCTTTTCTGCATCAATAACACCGATATAGATAATTATGGATATCTCTCTCACTACTGACGAATGATGTCGGTGCACAAACGAGATTTAATGAGAATAATTTATTTCCAGAATACAGATTTCTTGTTTCATCATTTGGTCATGAATTTTGGAAAAGAAAATTATCATAATATACAATCAGATTTATTGGCTTCATTTTGAAAAAAAAAACAAAAAACAGTCCAAATTAAATATTTTGGTTACACATCACACACACATTCAAATAAACAACATTTTAGGGAAAAATTTAACATGAAAAACTGCTTTAAAGGTTTATTTTTGGACACAAAGATCATGATCACAATAAAAACGGATGCTTTGTTACAACAATGAATAATTAAGTGCATTGGAAAATCATGTTATTTTTCCCTCTCTAGGCAGTTTGAAACAATTAATAGTTAGGCAATATGTGAACAAACACCTGAGAATCAACATGAAGCACTGAAAACAAAGACATTCCCGGAGTGTTTCCGCTCTTAATCTGAGTGTTTCTCAGTGGAATTCCTGGCTCGGGTCGTCAGGTGACTCATTTCTCCAGCAGAGACGACAGATGAGCTTTGGCTCGCCGGGATTTCTCGATGCTCTCGAAGGTGGGCATCCCATGAGGCACATCCAGACGCTCGCTCTCAGAGACCATGATGCTCTCTGCCTCGGCTGCGGATCACATGATCACAAACCATCACAACAGGATCATCAGCAAAAAGCATTTCTACTAATTACAAGTACGACAATCCCTCGTCATCAAAGCAGGACGTTTGAGGAATCCTTCTAGAGCCGATCAATAATCAATCAGCGATAACAGAGGAAACATGACGTCGTGATGCTCGATCGTTCTCGCACCTTCAGACGTTTAATCAGTAAGAATGTCACGCATGCTGACGATGAAATAATTACATTAGATTTAAATGGATTCTGGCCGTATTCATCAGAACGTTCAAAGAGGACCTGCTTTATTATACTTTGAGCATGAAAAAGCTCTGAAAAGAGTTTCTGAACTCCATCTTGAGTTTTCTTCACAATATTCCTCATTTAAATAATTCATGCGCAGAATAAAGGGGCGGGGCCTGTTTGAGTTAGTTAGTAGTGTGTTGAAACTGGCGGGACATTTCCCAAACACCAATCACAACACACTGCTCCAGCTGACCAATCAGAGCACATTGTGCTTTTCAGAAGGCGGGGCTTCATAGACACAGGAACTAAACAGAGTGTTACTGGCAGACTGGGAAGAGAGGAGCTGCAACAATGGAGAATATGAGGAGAATAATCAACCTGTTCTAGTAGAGCACAAAAACACCATCGAGACTGTAAAAGGGTTTTATTCAAGTGTTCTCAGGATGAACAGGTTTGTTTACCCCTCATGCGGTGAATCAGCGATCCGTACGCCATGTCCATCTGATACGCCAGGATGAAGCTCAGAGGAATGACGGGACCCAGAAGAACAGCTTTCCTCTTTTTCACGGCTCTGGAGACAAACAGTGTTCGAGTGACGAACAGCAATCTTCTGCGACACTCATTTCATCTGTGTGTCACAGACCGTTTTATTAAAGATAAATGAAATGTTAAAGATTATTAGTTTTATCAGATGTTTTGTTTGAGAACGGTGACGCGTACGATAACCTGCTTCAGAACAGTTTGTGACGACAGAAGAGAGAGATAAACACACGAGAGACCGTTTAAACATGAGCACCAATGAAATAAAAACTGTTCAGTTTAAAAGACACTGAATATTGATCTGACTGACACTATCAGATGAGAAAACATGATCTGAATAATCTTCTGTAGAGCTGCTTTACTGCTGAAATTGAGTTTGTCTCATATTTGATGAAGTTTTTATTCTGTTATGTTCCCGTTTATCACTGTGAAGCTGCTTTAAAACAATCTGTATAAAGCGCTGTAGAAATAAAGATGACTTCAGTGGCATTCGTGAAACAGTAAATGTCTGAAAACTGCTGTAAAGCTATATTACATCACATAAAAAGAATGTGTGTGTGTATATATATATATTTAGTGTGTGTGTGTGTGTGTGTGTGTGTGTGTGTACAGACCCGACAGTGAGACCCAGCGTAGCCAAACTGAAGAAAGAACCGAAGTACTTGAGAAACTCTCTGGACCAGGCGACCTGCATCGCCATCTGACGCTCACGCATCTGATTCTGCATCACCAGCTGACGCTCCAGCTGCAGAAACACACAAACACACTCTGTGTCAGGCTGACGTGTGTGTGTGTGTGACACAAATGTGTATAATGTCATGGGTATTACACTGGTATTACGACATAAACATTAAATATGAGGACATTTCATGAGTCCTCATATTTAAAATAGCTTTAAAAACATACTAAACAATGTTTTATTAAAAATGTAAAAATGCAGAATGTTTCCTGTGATGGTTAGGTTTAGGGATAGGGGTAGTGTAGGGGGAGAGAATATACAGTTTGTACAGTATAAAAACCATTACGCCTATGGAGAGTCCCCACTAAGATAGCAAAACAAACGTGTGTGTGTGTGTGTGTGTGTGTGTGTGCAGGTGAAGAGCTGGAGAGACACACGTGACCTCACGAACATGTCACACACACACACACACTCAGAGGTGACGGCGTCTCGCACTTCCTGACCAAACAAAGCATCTGTCACAGACAGTATGCAAATGAATACTCCTTTATTTGATTATTCAGTAGCCCTCATTAGCATAAATGCATGTGTATGTGGCCTGTTAACACCTCACATTTCCATGTTTTGTCTGGAGGTCAAAGCCACTTCCTGTTTGCAAGCGGAAGTCCTCTCATCTGATCTCAGCATGAGTGTTCATTATGAAACTTTAATAAGTCATTTCTGCGAATCAGACGTGCGGCGACAGATTACAGGCTCTCTGATTTCACACTCACAGCGCTCAGTGTTAATGAGTTCAGTCTGAACAATGTGATGTAAATTACCAGGAATAACGATTGCAAACGAGGTGAAGTAAACGACAACCCAACCACCCCCCCGGGGCCAATCACACGTTCCCATTTAGCATCACTCCACTCGACACAAAAGCATTAATTATCTTCAACCAATCAGCTGGTTAAGTGCTAATCAGGAGCGAAACTGAGAAACGGAGACATTCACTCATGATTTTGCCACAAACAGAGAAACTCACAGACAAACAAGTTTATTTACATGCACTAATGTTCATCAATCTGAAACAATCGGTATTCTATAAACCGCTGTAGGAATAAAGATGACTTGACAAATGAGGGAATCCTGAAACAGTGTTTTCATTGATTCCAGGACGGCAAACATGACAGTAATCAATAAAACACTCGTCTGCTCTTATAAATGAACTTTAGAGCTTCAGCAGGTTTCGCTCAAACAAAATTCACAATTATGAGTTTAAAGTCGTCATGAAAGTGAAGTTGCGCTAGTCTTTTCTTCTCTATTGTGACGTATATCCGAGTGAAACGCTTTGCAAACAAGAACAAATGTAGGGCGGGGCTTGATTTTTTTCCGTGGCGAATTGATTGGATGGTGGTGGTTTGCTATTGGTGGATCTCATGTGAGTGACAGATTGCCCCGCCCTCATCATCAGAGAAGAGAAGATATTCTGATTCAAGATTACGAGGAACATGAATTTAACACAATAATGCTAAATCATTTGGTACATATCGTTGACTTTAAACGCAACAATCTTTATCAACCGATGAGTTCAGACAGAAGTGATTTCAGCTGATGACCGTCACAGATCTGATGTCCTTCAGAGGAAAGCGTTGACTCGGTGAGATGTGGAGAAGCGACGCAGAGGTGATGAAGTGAAAACGCTGGTGGGAAACTCACTGACATTTTCCTGAAAGGCCACGAGTGACGATTTCTGTTAAGCGTAAACCAGACGGGAGGCTGACAGACCCGCACAAACACAACAACACTGAACACGGATCATGATGAGTGTGACACGCTAACAGAACAAACAGAGAACATATAAAAGCCACACTTATGAGTTTGATATGAGCGCATGTGTCAGACGCATTAATGCACGTCACCGGACCTGCTTCCACTCGCGGCGTTCAGTTCCATCAGTGAAAGCCTTGAATGGACCGGGACGCGTCCGTCTCCTCTCTGATTCACACGTAACCCACAATTTAATCATCTCGCCATTTCAGGACAATTAAAATGTCATTAGTTTGAATTTCAGAACAGCAGAAGTGAGAAACAAAGAGCCGAGGGCGACGGACAGGCCAGTCAAACCTCTGACCGCTCAACAATCAGACGAGGAACAGAGGAACGAGTGTGACAGCGTAATGGAGGACGCGAGACGTCACTGATCATCTGAAACGTCTGCTAATGAAGCAGAAGAGCTGAACGAGTTTGATCACCACGAGCCTCACGCTCTAAAACTCTCCATGTGGCATTTCTGAAGCACAAAGATCATGATTTTTCGTTATCCTAACAAAAAAACGGAGTAAATATGATGTTCAATGAGTAACAGCAATATTTGGAAAGATGATCACAGATTCCTGGAAGTGCTGGAGGAGCTTTAGGACGTTTATGAGATTGCGGCTGATAACGAGTATTTATGAGTGTCCAAACGCGCCCGCGGCTCAGAAATACCTGCACTGAGAGCGAAAGCACCGACACACAGTCCCAAACACACGAATTACTGCTTACGTGAAGACAGAAATGTGCCAGAGATTCTGCTGTGCCGTTTACACTTCAACAAAACAAAAAACACTGTTTCTCACTTGAAATAAAACAAGCATTGACTGAAATAAAACATGTTTAAGTACTAAAACTAAATAGAGGGATGAGGTCAGAACACTGGAGAATAGTTCACCTGTGGGTTTTTATAAAGGAGTTTTTCAATTAATGAGTTAAATAAGGTCTGTGGTAAACATAACTTTGTTCTGCAGCGTTAAATTACACTGCTTTATGTTACTGACTTGAGGTATGGGGAAAATATAGAGCAAAATATAAGGTGAGGTTTAGTTGTAGATCATTATGTTTCACTGAATTTCCAGCAAAAATGGCCTGTAATACTGTGATAAATACAGTAGTGGCCAAAAGTGATGTCCAGCCTGTGAAAACTGACATCTTCACTAGAGATGTCTTCATATATCCCGTCAATCAAAAGAGGGCAGGAAAATGCACTGCATTTGGGCTTTGTGTAAATAAAATGCTAAGAAGCCATTTTGATGTTCAATATTAATAGTAATTATATGAATTAATAACATTCAGAAAGTTAAGAAATATTAATTTAATCTTCAGAATTTAGTTAATGTGTTTTATATATTAATTTTAGTAATGTGTTTGTTAACTGATACCAGTTACTCTAAAACAAGTTGATGAAATGGAGAGAAAACATTTTTATTTGCATATGTTAAACATATAATGATTAATTATTAATTATAATGAAATTATCATTAATTTAAAAATGTATAAAAGGCAGAACCCCTAAACTATCGGTATTGACCGATATCACTCGGAATAATCGGCTATCGGTCTAGAAATATTAGTATCGGTGCATCTCTAATCTTCACCATTTATTCAAATTTAAATATCGGCTGCTGTTTGTTTGTGGTGCTCTGCGACTGACGTCTGTCTACAACTCTGCAAATGGAACACATTCAGACCGAATGCGGACATTATTTGGTCCTCAGACTTCTACAGAAGATATATGTACGTAATATTCTATTATCCACCACTTCTATTATTGAATGCTATCAGGGTGTGAAGAGAGTTTTAACCAGAATAACAAAAAGTGTTTATAACACAAATTGCCTACCCTACCTTTAATGTTATTTGTTGTATTTGTTGACATTTGTTAATGCACTGTGAACTAACATGAACAATTATATTTTACTAACATTTACAATAATTAATAAATGCTTTAAAAGTTTATTTTCATTGTTCATTTTTTTAACTAATGTTAACAAACGAGACCTTACTGGTATAATATTCTCCTCATCTGAATTTCATAAACCTGAAACTAAAGCTGGAAAAGAAATCCTGTAGAAAGAGTGATGAAGAGCAGAAGAAAGGAATGAACGTGAAGGTGTGACTCATATGATTCATCAGAGCTTTATGAGCTGCTGCAATGGGACAAATACAACCATATTTTACTGAATTCTTCATAATCTGTCAGCGTGTGGAGATTTTTCCCTTCATAACATCACAGGTGATGAGTGCCTCACGGGCCGAGATTCATCACAAACACAAGCAAGACAAAACGAGCACTTCGCCATCGCAATAAAAGGTTAGTGGCTCTCGGCTAACTGGAGGCCAGCGGAAACAAACGACCTGCAACGCCGACATATGAAGGTCTGACCGGAATCATCCGTGTTTGATCTGTGCTGAGATCATGTTCACAACCTTTACAATAAGCCTAAATGTTCATTCTAGAGACTCCAGCCCATATTTATATCTGTATTCAGGTGATTATGCAGCAGCACAGGCCACTTTACTCTGATTAATGAAGGTGTTCGATCTCTCGCACCTGCAGCCGGCCGTTGAGCAGCATGAACTCCTGCTGTTTCTGGAAGTTCTGCTCCATGGATTTAGAGAGAATGAAACCCATCCTGCAGAAGAGACAGAAAACACAGGATCGCACCACACTTCTCCAACATTCAAGAGTTCAAACACGTCAAACATGTGAGCTGAACAGAAATAGAATACTTATGTTATGAAAATAGAGCTTATTTAAACAAATTAAAATGATGTACATTTCAAATGAAGGTAGACGGATATATAGTTTTTAACAATTAATCGCCGCCGATAGTTGTTTTTGGAAGTGCAAATATGCAAAAAACGAATGTTGATAGTTTGGGTTCAACGATATGTGTGTGTGTATATTAGGGATGCACGATATATCGGCCACAATATCGGTATCAGCTGATATATGTTCATTTTTAATGTTATCATTATTGGCCAGATAAGAAAATTTGGCTGATATATATAATGGATTATTTCCTTCAGCTGAGACACTTTGGATCAGAACTGTCTGCAATTATGGTTTTTAATTGCTTGAAATATGACTGAAATCACTTCAAAAGGGAAAATACAGTTAAGTGCAACATGTGCAGCTCAAGTCTGTCATATAGGCTATATAATATTATAATGAGAACATTATAATTGTGTGTTTGGGACATGGCTTTTAATGGTGAGACTTTTGTTTTTGTAATCAGGCTCTCAAAAATTATATAAAAATTTGGATTTAGATTTATCGGCCAATATATCGGTTATCGGCTTTCAAATATAAAGAATCGGCGCATCCCTATAAAAAATAAAAATAAAAATATACACTACCGTTCAAAAGTTTGGGGTCAGTAAGATTTTTTAATGTTTTAAAAGAAGTATCTTCTGCTCACCAAGCCTGCATTTATTTGATTAAAAATACAAACAAAAACAGTAATATTGTGAAATATTATTCCAATTTAAAACAGCTGTTTTCTATGTCAATATACAGTAAAGTGTAATTTATTCCTGTGATCAAAGCTGAATTTTCAGCATCATTACTCCAGTCTTCAGTGTCACATGATCCTTCAGAAATCAATCTAATATGATGATTTGATGCTCAAGAAACATTTATGATTATTATCAATGTTGAAAACAGTTATTTACATTTTTATTTCATGATGCTATGATGAATAGAAAGTTCAAAAGAACAGCATTTATTTAAAATATAATCTTTTCTAACATTATAATTGTCTTTACTGTAACTTTTGATCAGTTTAACTCATCCTTGATGAATAAAAGTATTGATTAATTTTATTTCTATCCCCCAAAAATAAAATTAAAAATTCTTACTGACCCCAAACTTTTGAACGGTCGTGTTTAATGTTACAAAAGATTGAGATTTCAGACAAATGCTGTTCTTTTGAACTTTCTATTCATCATAGCATCATGAAATAAAAATGTAAATAACTGTTTTCAACATTGATAATAATCATAAATGTTTCTTGAGCAGCAGATCATCTGCTGAAGTCTGGAGTAATGATGCTGAAAATCACAGGAATAAATTACACTTTACTGTATATTGACA
>RJVU01037189.1:752344-841025 GCA_003731715.1 Anabarilius grahami | reverse complement strand
GATGAATAGAAAGTTCAAAAGAACAGCATTTATTTAAAATAGAATATTTTCTAACATTATAATTGTCTTTACTGTAACTTTTGATCAGTTTAACTCATCCTTGATGAATAAAAGTATTGATTAATTTTATTTCTATCCCCCAAAAATAAAAATAAAAATTCTTACTGACCCCAAACTTTTGAACGGTCGTGTTTAATGTTACAAAAGATTGAGATTTCAGACAAATGCTGTTCTTTTGAACTTTCTATTCATCATAGCATCATGAAATAAAAATGTAAATAACTGTTTTCAACATTGATAATAATCATAAATGTTTCTTGAGCAGCAGATCAGCATATCAGAATGATTTCTGAAGGATCATGTGACACTGAAGACTGGAGTAATGATGCTGAAAATCACAGGAATAAATTACACTTTACTGTATATTCACATAGAAAACAGCTGATTTACATTGGAATAATATTTCACAATATTACTGTTTTTGTTTGTATTTTTAATCAAATAAATGCAGAAGATACTTCTTTTAAAACATTAAAAAATCTTACTGACCCCAAACTTTTGAACGGTAGTGTAGATATACACACACACATATCAATTTTCATATATGTAATGCAAAAAAAAAAAAATTTATGCAGCGTTATTTTCACAATGTATTTTCTGTAAGTGTAAATTGCGTTACAGCAAACAGGAATGGGGGGAGTGTCCTTATTACATCAAAAAATGCAAAAATATTAGTGACTAGAATTTAATTTTTAACCTTGAAGTGAAATATAGATGTGATACAGATGTGTTTCGATAAACATGATCATTGACTGTAAAACTCACAGTCACTGAATCTTGATAAAAGACACTTTCAGTGCAATCATTAATCATCGTAATGACAATGCAGGAATCAGGGTGATTTCAGCGTAAAGTCTGTTAGCCAGAAACATCGTGATCTCGAGCAATCTGAAGTAGAAAGCAATAATTCCTGGAGTTTATTAATGATTTGATGATCTAGTGAGAAACTAATCTGTAAACAAACTCTGCCTCAGTAAACTCTGGCTTTTATTCCCGCACATGAGCCTCAAAGTAAACACAGTTAACAGCATAAATCACACCTGAATGTCAATCATACCTTTGTAAAAATGATTCTGTCGTTTAATAAAAACCAAGCGGGCACACGAGCTCTGCTTAGTGCTTACGCACTGACGGCACGTCACTGACGCAGAAACGGCCCCGCCCCTCATTGCCTCGGCTTCTCTCCTCGACTCTCATTGGTTATTCTGTGCAGACGTCAATAAACTGAAGTAAATGGATTTTTTAAAGTTGCTTCTAATGGGGGAATATTTCCAAAAGCTCATTTAAGCTGCTTTCAAATCTCATTTTAAAAGTAGACTGGAATGACTAGTAGCTGTTAAAAGTGTTAACAATTACTTTTGTTCCTGCTAATTGCATAAATGTAATTGTAAACGCTTTGTGGAATGATTAAACAAAATATCGTACACCGAAATCCTGTGATTGGTCCGTTCTGACCAGCGCTGAGAAAAGTACCAGGTGTCACGTGACGCGGTGTCTGTTCAGCTAGAGCGGGAAATAATTCAAAAATATAATTTAACGGTCATTCAGTTTGTGAGGAAGCAGATTATTGTAGAAGAAAGATTCGGTCATCGCGTCTGACAGGTTTTTACTTGAAATCTTTCATAATGTTCAATAACTCAACTTTGCTTAAAGGAATGTACATTATCATTTAGCATTTGCTCTTTAATCACAATGTATTTTAATAGCGGATATATGACTTGCTTGTTTATATATTTTCACAGGCCGTTTTGTTTGCAGTAAAAGGCAACAGTCTGTGTGAAGCTCATACAATAAGTGTTTATATTCCATGTGTTCTGATTTCATAAGATAGTTTTCCCTCTGATGAAGCTCGGAAATGTCATTCTCTATTCGAGTGTCGTGTTTGATTACACGTCGATGCTATTTTTTATTCTAAATGCGGAACAGCGCTTTATTTTTCAGCACTTTATTTCAACAATTATTTCATTTTCTTTTCGTGTCCTCAGAAGACGTGGAACATATTAAGACCCAATTAATGGTGCATAGTGCTTTTTGCAGCTTACAGACGTCACGTGGTCACTTTCGTCATCTACAATTTCTTTACATTACAGACGTCACGTGGTCACTTTCGTCATCTACAATTTCTTTACATCCCGAGTCTTTCCAACATCATGTGCATTTCAACAACTACAGAGCTCAAAGCCATCACCATAACGCCACCTGCTGACCACATTAGTGCATTCTTTTCTTCATCAGACTATATGAACTACAGCAAGATGAGCAAAACAAAGGAAGACTATGATCGAATCGCACTGCATGTGTTTATTAGTTATTTTCTCCAATATTAGAAACAGTGCATCATAAAGAAAAAAACAATATCAAATTTAAACCATGAAAAAAGACGACAAACAGAAGCTGAAAGAAACACAATCCCTTATTTGCAGCGGTATAAACTTCGCATAGATATATTCATATTTACATATTAATTTATAATTACATGGGAGAAGAAACTAAATGTACAATGCTACAAAAAGTATTTACAAATCAATAAATACACATACACACGCGCACAAACCAAATGAAAGGCAAAAGTACAAAGGACAATTTATATTGTACAAAAATTACAAAAAAGAACATACAAAACCAGAGTGTGTGAGTCTTTCTTTTTTTGTTTTTCTTAAATATTTCTTGACAGTGAAAAAGAAATGGCACCAGATATCTGCGGTATTCCGATCCGATCTGAGAGATCTTGGCAAATGGTTGATTTTCCTGAACAGGCAGTGCTGATCTCACTGGACTGAGACGCTTTAAAAAAGCGCAGAGATCTTTGGCCCTTTTGGTTTTGTCGTCATAAAACACAAGACATGAACACACATACAAAGACATTAAAACATAGCAAGCACATGCACACACACACACACACTCGTACAGTCACGTATAAAGGATCTGGGTTCTGGAAATATGGCAGGTCCGTGTCACCCAGCTTGTGTAGCGTGTGCATCCAGTCAAGAACATCACTGAACTACAGGTAAAACAAAACATACTCTCATTACAATTCATGTTAATTTCTCTTTTTGTGTGCAGATTCATATTTCATGTTGTTTCTCTCTTCTCAGTGCAGGTTCATCATGACCGCAACACCAACAAAAAAACTCAAATCCTCATCTTTATTTCAAATGCCACGGTCAAAAATTAGCATCGGGGACAGAAACGCAGCACACTGCAGAAGAGGCTTTCTTCACGCATCAATGCGCAACCGGAAGTCATTCATTTTCCACAGGAACTGGCGATGGGTGGCGACCGACTGATAATGCCATGTGGGACTTGATAATGCGTGAATAGGACTGAAGACATTGTAGCATCTTGAAGTCAAGATGGAGACGTTCATGAGCGACTGCACTGTTATACTAAAAAAAGACTCTGGAAATTGCTGGAATTCTGTTCATTATGCGCTGTTCACTACGACATCATACAAAACCAATGACAGTCACTCGGCATCGATTAACATCTCTCAATGTGTGAATGAAAGTGAGAAATCAAAGCATGAGACAGAAGAAGAGAGAGACGATTCATCGGCCTGAGCACCACCGTGGTAGTAACGAGGAAAAACATGATGCGTGTAACATTCTGATGAACACGTGCGGTCTCTTCCTCTCATGTGACCACAGCATCATGTGAAAGAACAGTGGCATTCTGGAACCATAGTTCATAGCGCAACAGATGCTTCTGTCTGGTTTAGTCCTCCGACGGCGAGCGCTGACATCAGAAGCAGAGCAATCCGTGACATCACAGACAACGTTTGGGAGATTGGGGAATGACTGTAAACATACAGATCGCCTCTCAGGGAGAGAGTTTTGCTTTGAGGTTGGCCGTGGTCCCTGCCAAACCCCACTGCTCAAATTCAGCCACTGCTGTACTGACCCAACAAGAGTTTGGAAATTCAGAAGATTCCCTTAGCGATTTTAAGACCTTTCTGTTTCATTCGAGGCAGCGTGGAGCTGGCCACGTGTTTGGTTCGGCCTGCTCTGGGGAAACCTCTCTTCTTCAAGACAAAGTCATAGTTGGCTGTGGAGTTCATGGCGTAAAAAACATTGGCGTTGTCGGGAATCTTCAGCTCTGTGTGGAAACAGAATAACAGGACCTACTTTAAAATCAGGTCACTTTCAACCAAAAAATCAGATGAAACTGAACTGATCAGCAAGATGACTAGGCAAAAATCAGCGGAGGTACTGTCATTTTTAGTGGTTTTATACTGTATTCATAGGTATTTTATGAAGACTGACCCTTGTCCTCACTGATTTTCTGAACCAGTTCATAATCCTCGGCTCGCTCACGGTCCAGGTTGTGTTTAACCATGGCTTTCCTTACTACCGCAGGAGTCTTATCCTGACTGGTGACCTGAAACAGACAAACAAAGAAGGTTAAAGGTTGGTTAAAGAAGACTCTACGTCTGTGTCAACAATGTGAGTACGAACAGCAGCTGTAGCTAGTTGACTGATAGGGAGGAGATTTCTCAATTCACATTGAACTCATCTTTTTATCGCTCTGGTTTACTGCTACAATTTCACAAGCACAGAACAGTCTGCCGCAGATGCAAAGAATGAGAACGCATGAAAAACTGACAGCAATACTTGCAATCAGATCTTCACCCAAGTCCTCTAACTAGATAAAGAGAGTCCAGTTAAACTCAAAACACAAAAACATTATATATTTTCACTCATTTATTCATCAAAATGAACCCAAATTGAATGTCCTTGCTGAATGGAATATGTGAACCTTTCTGTCTGTTGTTATCGTTTTGAGCAAGTAAAGGTCCCGCACATCAGCTGATAAATTCACACTCGATTCAATGAAACATCAGTAACGATTGAGGTGGTGTTTACACGACACCGTTTTCAACTACACACAGAAAACTTTTTATGCATTTTGGCTGTTCATTTACACGACAACAGCGTTTTAGGGGCCTGAAAACGCAAACTTTTGAAAACAGGTTTCAAAGTGCAAGATTTTGAATACAGTTACTGTCTCCCTGTAAAATAAAAAAACGTGAATTTGTGAAAACGGTGACGTCATGCACATGCGTATTATGTGTTCAGTCTATAGGCACGTAGTGTTTCTTTGTAAAGTGACATCGCCATCTACTGGCCTGGCAGCAGAATATAGCGCTTTTAGTCGTTTACGCAGATCCGTGTGAACGGGGATCGCTTTGACGACGTTGTCACCTGTATGCGAGGGAAAAACTTTTCCGGTGTTTAGTACATCGTTTTCTTGTAAACGTACCCTAATAATTCTCTCTAGAGGTTCACAAACTTTGTCCAATAAAGATATTTACTCCTGCATCACTGTAGTCAATAAATAAATGAAACAATACAAAGATCTGTGCATTATTTGTGTACAGTTATATGACTAGATGAAGATCTGATCAGGCCCCCAAAAAAACAAACAAACAAAAGCATTGTAATTAATGTAGTTCTTCTAAGTTTTGTTTACTTTTATATGATAAACAGTTTTGAGTCCTGAAAACAAAACCAGCTGAGAACAAATGATCTAGATGATTCTTCCTCACCAGTATGCTCTTGTACATGTTTCCGTTGTCTACGTCCATGCTGACTCTGATGATGCAGCAGTCGTCCACCTGTTGGTTGTAAAGCGGCAGAGAGAGAGACGAGTAACTGGACACGCCCGACACAGAGCGTTTGTGTGAGCGGGACGCCGTGACCGGTGTGGACGACACCGAAGACGAGGAGGCACTACTGGAGCCAGAACCTGAGCCGAGACCCGACGCATCCAGAGACGAGAGAGACGTGGACTCCCAGAACTGAAGGACAGACAGACAAAGATTGAAGATGTTTGCAGCTTGAGTTCTCAATATCAGTTCTGATTTAAGCAGTGATAGAGGAATTGATGATTCCAGACCAGATAAAACCCACACCATCGTGAGGTGACCACACACACAAACACCAGGAGTCCCGACTGTGACTACAATGGTTGCACAACAATCATTTAAAATCTTGTTAGAACTGCTAACAGAGGGGTCTCATCAGATTTCATCTGTTCAGGCATTAGTTAAAGACATGCATACCAGTGTTTCCTGCAGTGCTATTCAGCATTATTCTGTTTTGCTCTGTTCTCTGCATGCAACAATGAACATGGTGCTGAATCATAAACAAGTGACTTTTATGAGACCAGTTCTTTCTGATGAGTAAGTCAGTTTCACAAATGAGTCTCAATCTCACAAGCAAGTTGGTGTTTTAAATAACCACTATGAATACAGCGATAACCAATGTGAAATTCAGTGTAGCACTTGGGCGGAAACACTGGTACACACCTTCACCATGTGTATATCGAGCAATTTGGGAACTAAAAAAGGTCATTTGGCTTTGTCAGTTTGGCTTAGTCATTTCTTTAGTCGGGAGTCCTGATGCACTCAAGAAAGAAAATTAATAAATCAAAACTAGAGTGATCTGCAACCAATTAACCAACACAAAGACACATATCAGAAACGCTGACACAATGAACGCCAGTGATGATGAGCTCGGCCAGAATGGATGAGAGAAATGACTGGACGGGCGGAGAGACGAAATGAGGTGATAGAGAGAGAGTGAGAGAGAGAGTACCGTGGGTATCAGGTCTCCTGTAGGGCCGCACTTCCCTAAGGTAGAATTGGAATGTTTTACGAAGGGCGTGGAGGTCTACAGGAAGGAAGTAAAGCTACAGTCACTAATAGACACAGCAGAGCTCCGCAGCGCCCCCCTCTCTGTGAGAGAGCGCACAACAGACTCGTTGAGCTTTTTCAGACCTGTAGATCGCTAGCTTTGTTCCGAAACAAGGACTTCAATTGATACAATGTTGCATTTTCTTCTTGGTTCAGTTCGCTTTCACAAAGCATAATTTCAAAGAATACTAAAATGTGTTTATGCAAGTTACATGTGAGTAAAGCTCAAAGTATAGTTCACTTTTTATGCGTACACAAGGGTCAGCGTACAGTGCACGTGACGCAAATTTCGTTATTAGAGGAGTATGTGCGTACTGTACACGCACCCCCAAATTTTTGATGCACATGCGTATTTGATTTTTATACAGTAATTAGCTCCAACTTGCCTCGGCACACCTGCTTGGAGGATTCTAGCCTATAGTAAGACCTTGATTAGTTGGTTCAGGTGTGATTAATTAGGGTTGGAGCTGAACTCTGCAGGACAGTGGCACTCCAGGAGCAGGATTGGACACCACAGGGTTAGATGCTCATAGTGTCCTCCATCAAGATAAATTAACAAGTTAACTCTGCTGGTTTATTGTGGCTTTAACCGTATATGAATCTAATTTATTAGAGCGGGAATCAAGGCTTCGTCGAGACAGGATTCTTGCTTGGTTAGGCGACATTTGAACTGCGATAACTAATGTGTTCACCCACAGAATCAGACACTGTTGCTTTTTATGTGACTCATTAACCATTATGAGTTATGATACAGCTTGGTTCATTGGTCTGTTGGGTTGCTTTGCTTTCTCACCACAGCAGAACTGCTCCATGGCGTTTTCATATATATGCCTAAACGAACTGAACTAAGGGAGAAAATGTGCCAGGTTCCGAAACAACCCCTCCAAAGGAGCCAGGTTTGAAAACGCCCATCGATATCATCGGCCAGTCAAAAATAGCCCTCAAAGTTTAAAACGCTTGTTTTAGGGCAATGCATGATTGACATGCGAGTAGGTGGACTTTAGCTGCTGTCTGGGACATTACACTACAAATGCGATGTGCTACAAATCTGTAAATCTAGATAAAGAATCCACAGTGAGAGATTGAAGGAAATCACCCGTCGTCGCTGTAGGATAAACAAAATGGGGATAACTGAGCATCAGTCAGAAGATCCCCTCACCTTCCTCTCCAGAGCATCTGGTGAATCAGAGATGAAGCTAATGTTGACCTCCTCCACATCAGAGCTGCTCGATCCCGCAGACGTCACGCTGAGAGAGTCGCCGCCGTCGCCCACCGAGCCGCTCAGACATGGCGGGAAACGCAGCTGATCGAAAGACTTTGAGTGGGAGCTGCCAGAACTGCTGCAACCGGCCTCACCCGAACCCACCGGCTGCCGACTTCAAGAAGGAGAGACAGAATAAACAACACCTCCGCAATAAGAACAAGAAACACATCTGAATAAAATTGACAGAACGGTTCAGTATGGAAGGAATACAAGTCTCATTTCTCAGTGGGCTTGTTGCAACGCATTCTGGGATTGCCTTATATTTTGGCCTAAACAAGGCAACTAATCAGGCAGCATAACTTTGTTGTGTACAGGGATGCAATGCAATGTAAGTCGCTTTGGGTAAAAGCATCTGCCAAATGCATAAATGTAAATGTACTATTTGGAATTATGCCGTCTAAGTAAACTGCTGACGAGGCTTGGGAACAAAGCCCTAATGTGTCGATGTGACGCTCAGCACTCACTCGCTCCATCTCTTCATGATTCCTGAGCTCTTCTTGGCTCTCAGCGTGTTGGAGGCCGATTCAGAGAGCGGCTCGATCTCACACGACTGACTGTAGCTGCAGGAAACAGAACAGAATTCAAGAGTGTTTGTGTGCGTTTATCTCTGCACATCTAAACTGATGCCGACGTCTTACCTCTCCGCCTCTGAGAGCTTCTCCACACTGGAGAGCCACGTGCTGAACCCTGCGACACGCCGGAAATTATAATTGTTACAAGCCAACTGTAACAACTTAATCTGCGCGATGACCTCAAACTCCTACAGAGGGAGACAGAGAGACAGATCAACACAACTGACACGACACGAGATTCATCATCAGGAACTGTTGATTCTGTTCAGACGTACCTTCCTTCTCTTCTCGAAGTTGATCAGGCCTCCCTGAGATGCACAGAAAGAATCAGTTATTACCCACATCTGCAGCTGAAACACATTCAGTAGTAACAGCTAGTGTCTCATTAGCTGAACTGCAACACGTCGACTGACGGCTTCTTTAGGCAGAGGTCTGTCACACACCCATTACGGATCACACAGGGGTGACAGAATAAACGTCTCAACTGGAAGAAGAACAGGAGCACCTCCCGAATATACACAAAATGATTGTGTTCGGTTCAGTTTGTACTTGGAAGAACAGAGAATCAGTCTTGAAATCATTTATTTTATATAAACACAGCTGTTGCCACAATTGATGAGAGAAAGGAGAAAAAGTCTCCCATGCGCTTGATGTGAGGAGCACTATTTGTGTATCTGTTAAACTTATAAGAGAGACAGAAATACAGATACTCACGTCCAGATAGTCTTTCATGGCTGTGTCCATCATGACCAGATCCGTGAGGAAAGTTCCCAGATAAGGAATCGTCCCCTGCATTACAGTCTGAAGCACACAATCATTCTGTGAGTTCAGCAGTATAAAACACGACATATGAAGACAGACAGGGGGCGCCATTTAGATATATATTACACTGATCAGGCATAACGTTATGAACACCTTCCTAATATTGTGTTGGTCCCCTTTTGCTGCCAAAACAGCCCTGACCCGTTGAGGCATGGACTCCTCTAGACCCCTGAAGGTGTGCTGTGGTATCTGCACCAAGATGTTAGCAGCAGATCCTTTAAGTCCTGTAAGTTGTGAGGTGGAGCCTCCATGGATCGGACTTGTTTGTTCAGCACATCCCACAGATGCTCGATTAGATTGAGATCTGGGGAATTTGGAGGCCAAGTCAACACCTCAAACTCGTTGTTGTGCTCCTCAAACCATTCCTGAACCATTTTTGCTTTGTGGCAGGAGCATTATCCTGCTGAAAGAGGCCACAGCCACCAGGGAATACCGTTTCCATGAAAGGGTGAACATGGTCTGCAACAATGCTTAGGTAGGTGGTACGTGTCAAAGTAACACCCACATGGATGGCAGGACCCAAGGTTTCCCAGCAGAACATTGCCTAAAGCATCACACTGCCTCCGCCGGCTGGCCTTCTTCCCATAGTGCATCCTGGTGCCATGTGTTCCCCAGGTAAGAGACGCACACGCACCCGGCCATCCACGTGATGTAAAAGAAAACATGATTCATCAGACCAGGCCACATTCTTCCATTGCTCCGTGGTCCAGTTCTGATGCTCACGTGTCCACTGTTGGCTCTTTCGGCGGTGGACAGGGGTCAGCCCATACCCTGACTGGTCTGCAGCTATGCAGCTCCATACGTGTGTATTCTGACATCTTTCTATCAGAACCAGCATCAACTTCTGGAGCAATCTGAGCTACAGGAGCTCGTCTGTTGAATCAGACCACAGGCTCAAATCCTTACGCTTGCCCATTTTTCCTGCTTCTAACACATCAACTTCGAGGACAAAATGTTCACTTGCTGCCTAATATATCCACCCACTAACAGGTGCCGTGATGAAGAGATGATCAGTGTTATTCACTTTCATTTTTATTCATAATGTTATGCCTGATCTGTATATATTTATGAATTAAAAGATAGATTAAAACAAAGATTGATGGAGAGACAAGCTAAATATTGATTGATAGACATATGAATCAGATATGAATGTTTATGGCTATATCTCACCAGATCTCTCTGCTGCTGCTGTCTTTTCTGGGCTCGTTTAGGATTGATCTCCAGAGTGGCAAATTTGGATGTTCCCTCCTGCCAAAGAGACACAAGCAGTGTATTTGTGAAAAATGTTCTCTGCGTTAGGATGTCCCCAAGAGTAGTTTATATGATTTTTTTCTTAAATATAGCACCTAAAGGAGATCTGTCAGGTAAAGCAGTGAGTGTCACACTCGTACCTTTATCAGCAGTTCTCGGCTCAGCGAGTGATTGTTCTCGTCAGAGAATATCTCCGACAGCTCCTGGAAGATGCGAATGTTTTCTCGTGACACTTCATCCCATGTTTTCTTGAGCCGGTGAACCGGGTTGCACTGCAGCGCCGACAGAATCGCACGCAGGGACGAGAAGTTCTTCAAGATCCGGCATTCCTGAGCAAAGAGACTAATCTTAAAACCAACAGTCAACAAGGAATTGGACAAGCGATGAGTTTGTCATGTGATCAGACTGACTCTGGCTACTTGTATCCAGTGCTCCAGGATCCGCGCTCTCTGGGAGAACTTGAGCGTCCGGTCGCTCAGACAGGTGGAAATGACGCAGTTGGTGACGCGGTTAAACTGGCTGACCGTGGCTCTGATGGTCGGCGCCAAATGTTCCTTTCCTTTCTTATCTCTCTGAGACCAGATACTTCCCAAACAGTGATACGGCACCACCCGCTTAAACAGCTCCTGCACAACAACAGAACGAGACACACTAAGCTTTTCCAGTTCTCTTTACATTTAGACCAGAGGATCAGATGTGTGAAACTCAAGCATGCTCTTGTCTGTGTGTGTGTGTGTGTGTGTGTGTTGCTCACCGCGTCCATC
This sequence comes from Anabarilius grahami, assembly GCA_003731715.1. NCBI lineage: Eukaryota > Metazoa > Chordata > Actinopteri > Cypriniformes > Xenocyprididae > Anabarilius > Anabarilius grahami. The sequence continues at coordinate 829,598 of RJVU01037189.1, read as the reverse complement.
AGGGTGAACTGCTCTGCCACCACAGTGGGGTCGAAGCTCAGGAAATCGGGTCGATCTTCATCGAATCCATTCTCCTCCAGCAGAGTGAATGCACAGCATCCCTGATCCAACACTGCACAGAGAAAGACACAAACACTGTTCTGTTGATGCTTTACTACCAGTAGATGGCGCTAACGTCCGGTATTACATGTCCGGTATTACTATTCTAGATCAGCTTAGAAAGGATTATAACGCTGCTAGAAAGCATCAGAGTTGAGATGATGGACAGATTGTTGATGACAAACCCTCCTGGTCCGATTCCTGCTGGAGTCTCCGGTGGAACTGGCTCAGGAGGTTACAGGCCCGGCGCTCCAGGTCGGATCCCGGGAAGTTGAGCTGCAGGTAATGGATCAGGCGTCTCAGGCAGCTGTATTCCGGAGGCTTCCAGAAGTCCTCAGAGTACTGATCCAACCAGGCGCCCAGGATAGAGGAGATGGTGCTGCAGAAACATGCAGAAAATATATTTACATTCATGCATTTGACAGATACACATTTGACCAGTTCATACATTCCCTGAGAATCAAACCCTAGTGCCGCGATCTGCTGTCTGAGCTTCAGGAATTCTTTATTATTTAAAAATTAAATTTCTTAAAGAACCGACATGCACATATGTGTTTCAGACGTGAATCACGTACTTCCTGAGCTCCGTTCGCTCGTCAGCGGTCATTCTGCGCGCGTCTGCGCCCGGCTGCAGTTTAGCGTATCTGTAAGAATACACATGCTCAAAATGTGAAATTCATAAATTATTAAACAAATTCAATTTCAGGAGTAAAGCTGCTCTACAGAAGACAATAGAGTCATTATTCAGATCAATTCAGTTTGTTCTTATCAGTGCAGTCAGATCAATAATTTCACTATATAAAGTATTTTGAATATATTGTGTGAGTGTGTGTGTGTGAGTGTGTGAGTGACCTGTTGAGCAGAAGGTCCAGCACTTGTTTGGTGGTGGCAAACGTCCTGTAAGTGCAGAGGAAGATGGTGACGTATGTGGAGTCGTTCCCTCTGAAGGCCGTCACCATGTACTCCACCAGACGCTCCAGCGTTCCGGCTTTAATGGTGCGCAGCTTACAGGTCTCGTACAGACTGAGGCCGGAGTCCGAGTCTACACCCATCCAGCGCTGACTCTTACTGGACGACTGGTACATCTGGACCTTCCTCAGCGTGATGCTGAACACCGCGCCGTCCTCCACCTCCTCACCGATCTCCTGACTCGCATTCTACACAGATGAAGAAGACTTCAGACGCGTTCACACGACAGCTGCTGTCATTTCACTGCAGTCAATGGTGTTAAAGGGTTAGTGTGCAAAAACAAAAATAACGATTTTATTCAATAATTTCTTCTCTTCCGTCATTATCTTACGCAGGTGACGCAGTAACACAGCGAAGCTTCCGTGTTTACATCCGAATGCCGGCTTAGTATTGGCCAAAGCTGATCACGTGATCAGCACGACGCATCACGCAGGAGCCGGCCAATAATGAGTCGGCGTTCTGACGATGAACCTGGAAGTGCTGAGTGTAAACAATGTATGAGAATGACACAGAAGAGAAGAGATTGTTGAATAAAGTGGTTATTTTTGTTTTGTTTTTGCACACAAAAAGTATTCTCGTCTCTTCATAACATTAATGTTGAACCACTGCAGTCACATGACTGTTTCAACAATGTTCCTTTCTGGACCTTGAAAGTGTTGATTATATTGCTTGAGTCATAAACCTCTCGGATTTCATCAAAAATATCTTAATTTGTGTTCTGAAGATGAATGAAGGTCTTACGGGTGTGGAACGACATGAGGAAGAGTAATTAATGACAGAAATTTCATTTTTGGGTGAACTAACACTTTAAGGCTTCTATCGCACAAGCTCGGCTCAGACGGGTGGATTAATTCTCTCTTCAGTATAAAGGAGTTTCAGGGTCACAGTTGGGAGGATTCAGTCGATTAATCTTTGCTCTTGCTGTATGAACACATCTAAACCAGTTTAGGGCTCGTATCACACATTCAACAGGTTGTTTATAAAATAAGTAACCAATGGAAGCTGCTGCGGAAAAGGTAAGATCAACTAATTTCTTGCACTTCTGAGTTTTCTCTTAATTCTGAGCAATTGCAAGTTGTAAGTCCAAATTGTGATATATAAACTCACAATTCTGACTTTTTTCTCACACTTCTGAGTATATGTCTTGCAATTCTGAGTATCTAAACTCAAAATGGAAGAAAAAAAGAATTGTGTGATAAAAATGTGCAATTCCATTTTTTATTCTTTATTCCGTGGCAGAAACAAGCTTCCACAGCAAGTGTTTCTCAAGGGCTCTGTCCGTCACTGACAGCCTCTTTGCTTCATAAACCCGAGGCGTCGGGATCTGCTACACCAGACCGGTTTAACTCCGGGAGAACTCAACCTATCACAGACAGAGAGACGCTTGGGATAAAAGCATCTGCTGCACAAGAGAAAGAGAGAAACGAGGTGTGTCGTGTTTCAGGAAGCATCAGTGATTCACACCGATCAATAACTGAAACAGAAAACAAGTTGCACAATCACCGTCTCTGTGTGTTTTCATCTCGAGAAACTAGGGATGAGCAAAACCACAGTTCATCGCCTGAACAACTAGTAGTTATTAGACTGTTTCATCAAACACACTCTTCATGAGACTCGCTCGTCTTTCTGATCCGATACCAGATGCTGAATAAAGGAGAGAAACTCATATTCATCCCTCTGACCTCTTTAAATATGATCTATAAACCAGTCTTCAGGGAACATTCAGGAGTCAGGTTTCTTCACGCCAAATAAAGCTCAAACATTGTTTTGCACAGAGAGAAGTCAGTGTTTTGCAGGTTTTCAGATCATCAGAAGCTTCATTAGATCAGTTAACAAACTCCTGACTCAAATGAAGTAACGCTGTCAGCATCTGGCAAATGCATAAGCTGTAAAAATGTAAACGCAATGATCAATATTGGCACGACTCGAGATGTTTCGTATTGATCCACACAGACTGATAACCAACAGACGGACGGAAACTCTCAGCATTACAGAACATGTTATTAGTGACCCCAACAACAGCACAAATATCACTGATTCACGCTGCAGTGCATGCTGGGAAGACTGCAGACATCACAAGAGTTCTGCTGATCAAATACTTGTCAAGAGAAATCACAAATATCAACTAAACTATATTTTTACTGTATTAATAATTCACTGTAAAGCTATTAATAATAATGCTAAATTAAACATTTAAATGCATGTGCAATGCATTATTTTATATAAATAATTGTATCCATTCTTATACTTACACATTCGTGAAGTTACACCTTTATTACAATATATGTATCATAAACACATGACATTTGTCTGCATAATATGTGGTTGCATTGATATATTACAGTACACAACTAATAAAGTGTGTATTATGTGGCATCGTCCATATTTTTTTATTTAATATTTCTGCAGGTTAGTAATATTCAACACAATATTGCTTATAATAACACTAATCCAATAATAATACAGTCTGTTGTTTTAATGTAGGAGTGTCTCCTGTATAAGAGGTCAGTAATATCTTTATTGATTATTTCTACCTCCAGGTGAGGTGTGTCCGGGTCCAGATGTGTGAATCGGTTCAGCACCGCAGGATTCGGCTCGTCGTGAATCTCGAGTCTCACAGATTCCCGGATGCTCCGGATCCGCCAAACACTGGCGTCAAACATGACGGAACCGAAGCCGAACTCACATCCCGCTACAAACACCATCGGTACCGGGAAACCCGACAGAACTACAGCGACACACGAGCGTAACCATCACTGACTGAGAGAGAGAGAGAGAGAGAGAGAGTTCGGGCTCCGCCTCTTCTCCTCTCGGGATCATGATATCATTCCCACATCAGAACCACAGAAACAACACGAGGAGGAGGTCTGAAAGTGGGCGGAGCTTCGGGAGACCAAAGTATCAAACCAAAGATGTGCGCTTGATGAGCCGCAGAGCGCCGCCTGCTGGAGGAAACACGAATCGACCTGCAGAGATCCAGTCATCTGAGAGAATAGAGATACTTGACCAGCGACAGAGACGAGTTTACTTGACGAAAACCTTCACAAGCGGCAAAACATTTAGTGCACAAACTCTCTCAAAACGCGTTCATGAGTTCATGAAACTTCCGTCGCACATCTGGAGTGAGTTAAACGAGCAAACTGAGTCCAGAGATGATGTCACTGCCAGTAACCACACACACACACACACACACACACACACACAGAGTGATTTATTAGTAACAACAATCAGTTCTGACATTTAAAGTCACCATGAAATCACACTGGACAATTCTTGTTTTTTTATGGAATATTGCAGTGTTTATTCTGAATGATTTATCGTCATTGTGTTAAATTCATGTTCCTGGTAATCTTGAATCAGAATATCTTCTCTTCTCTGATGATGAGGGTGGGGCAACCTGTCACTCACATGAGATCCACCAATAGCAAACCACAACCATCCAATCAATTCCCCACAGACAAAAAAAATCAAGCCCCGCCCTACATTTGTTCTTGTTTGCGAAGCGTTTCACTCGCAATAGAGAAGAAAAGACTTCTGTTTCATCTTGACTTGATTAGAGTAACTGTTGGATGTTTAAGGGAGGCACATTCACATACGGAAAACATTAAACAAACTGATCTAAACAGGCTGATTAGGAAAGTACAGTGATGTGATGCCTGTGATCAGACACTGAGAAACCATCAGGAAATACGATCGCATGTTGCAGAACCAACTCGACTTATTCTCTGCATGTCCAAATGAACTGAAAATGAGTGCGACTCAGGGGTAGGTGGACGCGTCATGTGACAGGAAGTCTCACACACACTTCACTGTCCCAGTGCAGCCCACAGGACACAGACGTGACACGAACCTTGACCTGTGCCAGTGCTGTATTACCCACACTCACAGGATGAATGAGTGGTCATGTGATCAAGCTGTGTACAGGACGGTCATCCCTCCTCAAAAACATCCTCTGAGAATGTGATACAGTAAAAGCTGTCAAATACCAGCTGAGAACATCGTGTCCAACTGTGAGTCAAGAAATAAGAAGTCAGAATGAACTTACAGGCATCATAAAACAAAATGGCTTTAAAACATAATAAACTTTGTTTTAATAATGTAAAAATGCAGAAAGTTTTCTGTGATGGTTAGGTTTAGTGTAAGGAGAGAATATACAGTTTGTACAGTATAAAAACCATTACGCCTATGGAGAGTCCCTACAAGGATAGTGAACTTGTGTGTGTGTGTGTGTGTGAGATAGTGTGAATGTGGCTCTTCGGTAGATACATTGATAATGAATCAAACTGACCTTCACATCTCACACCACCTCAAACACACACTGCACACGTGCGAAAACTGATGACCGGAAAGATGGCAAGCGACACGGGACTTATTCTTGTTAGAAAATAACATTTAAAAAACATAATAAATGCATTGATAACGCAGAGCCTCTTAGGGCTTCTGTAGGGTAATGGGTACTGGTGCTGTCGCATCTACCGTCGCAGGTGAAGTCGTCATATCGATAGGAATCACCAAGTCGTTCATTGAGTCGCATGAGATTTGGCATCAGGTTCGGTTGTTCATGCAGATTTGTCTCGTTGTGGAACAGAAAGCTGCTTGATTTGAAAGTCCTGTGTGAGCTGTGATTCACACATCACTACATCTATTATTAGAAAAGGAAAACCACAACATTTCACTAACACGACCACATCTTTACAATGGTCAGCCTCTACTGTGATATGGAGAGAATCGTAGGCACTAGATTAATGCAGATCTACATTCCTTCAGTTCACTGAACCCTGTGAAGACGCTTTTCTGCATTTGTCATGAAGAACTTCAGAAATAAGAGAATCTCCCTGTGTGACAGCGCCACCTGCTGTTTTAGAGCGCTCAGAAACTAAAGACGCATATAATCATGATTCAAAACTCCACATGTTGACCTGATGTGGTGAGCTGTAGTTCAGGAGAGGACAGACCGGGTCAATCTAGACAACATCTGCTGATTCTCTTACTGGCTTCATGTTTCATGGGTAAATTAACCAATACTGGACTCACATACCTGCATTTGACTGAACACGTATAACTGCATGAGGCTATACTGAGACTATCCTGAGATTATACTGAGACTATTCTGAGATTATACTGAGACTATTCTGAGATTATAATGAGACTATTCTGAGATTATTCTGAGACTATACTGAGATTATTCTGAGACTATACTGAGACTATTCTGAGATTATACTGAGACTATCCTGAGATTATTCTGAGATTATACTGAGACTATTCTGAGATTATACTGAGACTATCCTGAGATTATACTGAGACTATTCTGAGATTATACTGAGACTATTCTGAGATTATTCTGAGACTATACTGAGATTATACTGAGATTATACTGAGACTATTCTGAGACTATTCTGAGATTATACTGAGACTATTCTGAGATTATACTGAGACTATTCTGAGATTATACTGAGACTATTCTGAGATTATTCTGAGATTATACTGAGACTATCCTGAGATTATACTGAGACTATCCTGAGATTATACTGAGACTATACTGAGATTATACTGAGACTATACTGAGACTATACTGAGACTATTCTGAGATTATACTGAGACTATCCAGACTATACTGAGACTATCCTGAGACTATACTGAGACTATCCAGACTATACAGAGACTATACTGAGACCATCCTGAGATTATACTGAGACTATCCTGAGATTATACTGAGACTATTCTGAGACTATTCCGAGATTATACTGAGATTATATTGAGACTATTCTGAGATTATTCTGAGATTATACTGAGATTATACTGAGACTATTCTGAGATTATACTGAGAATATACTGAGATTATACTGAGACTATCCTGAGATTATACTGAGATTATTCTGAGACTATTCTGAGACTATCCTGAGATTATACTGAGACTATTCTGAGATTATACTGAGACTATTCTGAGACTATTCTGAGATTATACTGAGACTATTCTGAGACTATATTGAGATTATACTGAGACTATTCTGAGACTATTCTGAGATTATACTGAGACTATATTGAGATTATACTGAGACTATTCTGAGACTATTCTGAGGCTATACTGAGACTATTCTGAAACAATCCTGGGCTATACTGAAGCTATACTGAGATTATACTGATGCTATCCTAAACTATCCTGAGGCTATCCTGTAAAGCAGAAGCTGGAGATCGTGGCAGCTGTGCTGGCCGAAGCCCAAACATGGATTGTGGTGACGGCGGTAAGCGGAGACTGATGGGGCCCGAAACAGGAGAACACAGAAAACTCACCACAAAACAAGACTGAAGTGCTGCTGTGAGGATTCCTGTCAGGAAAAACATGCAGAAACCACCTCTGTAAATCTACATCTACTCCTGAAGGAGGCGTATAAGCAGCTTAAAGAGTTAGTTCATCCAAAAACGACTAAAACAAATCCATATGAACGGAGCAGTTTAATCCGAGTCTCCTGAAGAGACATGATTGCTTTATATGATGAACAGATTTAATTTGTGTCAGAGTTTTGGGTGAATAGACTTTCAATGGAGAAACAGAAATCTCTCAGAAGTGAAATATCTTCACTTGTGTTTGAAGATGCAGGAAAGTCTTATGGGTGGAACGAGAGAGAAAATGAGGACAGAATGATCATTTTTGGGTGAACTCTCTCTTTAAGGGTCAGTGACAATTCCAAACTTCACATGAGTTTGTCATTAGAGAGTTTAATACTCTCTCTACAGGACGGCTGTTTGGACACATGTGACTTCAGCTAGAGATCACCGCTGACACAATGATGATTCAGCTCCTGAAACTATTATTGAATTATCTAACGGACAGTGTGAACGAGAGGCAGTGAGGTCGCATTCGGGTGAATATGAACACACACACACACACGTGCAGTGCACAGCTGTGGTCAACGCACGCGGGGCCCAAGGGGTCAAACACTTCCTGTGTCCGATTTCACTCTGTGACTGACACAAGCACAGAGATTCCAAACCCAGACGACACGAGCACATCGACTCTCTGAATCATCAGGATGAGCTAGAGAGCTGAAAACAATAACCCTGTTGTTTCTTCTTCACACTGAGGGTCTTTCTCAGATAATCACTGTTCACACACCTTCACAACACATTCATAATGGATCTGTCCAAAGAGAAACACACACACAGTCTAATCTCCACCTGCATTGAACACCAAAATGTCTTTTTCTGCAAGACTTAAAAACATCATTCATACATACCACGAATCAAATTGAATCAACAAAGTTGCGTACACTGCCCGAGAATAAATGAATCAAATAACTGAATGAATCAGATCGAATCAAATGATTCAAATCAAGTCGAATCAACGGAGCTGTGTACACTGGGGCTGTGTTCGAAATCGCACACTTTACCCTCATTCACTATTCCCTACATTAGTCCGCTAATATAGTACACTTGAAGGAGTGAAGGAAAACACTGAGTGCCGCTTTTGCAGTTTAATCTTGCTGTTTAATAATCAATTAAAAAGGAATGTATACCTGTATGATATTACGCTGTACTCCCATTGGACCAGCGGTTTGGAAAAAGGCTGGATGGATGATTCAGCTGTTGGCGCCATCTTCTGGCGAGACGACCCTCACAGTGCATTACGGGTATTCTCGAGCCGCTGGGCTGCGTTTAACTCCACTTTTAGACACACACTCGTGAACTTCCCTAAGCACTTCCCCTCGAGGGAATCCCTACCGCCATTTTGAAATGCGTTCAACTTCTTATTTGGACAGACACTCGACCCCTTGATTTTGACCAAGGGAGTGAGTCTACTCAACATGTACACTTCAGGCAGATCCATAGACCACAATGCACCATGACTGTGCCGTTACAGCAGATTTCACTTAATTTACCTCCACCCCACACCAGGGTTGCCAGGTTTTCACAACAAAACCCACCCAGTTGCTACTCAAAACCAGCCCAATCGCATTTCAGGGGGGTAACCCTTTAAAAAATCACGTCCTGTGGGGCGTTTTTTGGCAGGGTTCCCCTGGTAAAATGAGCATTCCAGGGGCTAATTTTCACATCAACCCGCGGACATATTGAAGTGACCCCAATAACGTGATATTTAGCCCCTGGAATGCTAATTTTATTATTAAAGTAGCCCAATTCTGCAAGAAACACACGGAATTGGCAACACTGCCCCACACAACTGTAATGTATGATACTGAAGCTATTCTGACATTTAACCACATAATATGTGTAGCTACCTTAAGCTGATTTATATTATCATTTTCGTTTGTGTAATTTTTTATATTTTCTCCGACAGCCAAAGCATACATACAGGCCTATAGAATGATGCGTAAAACTAATTCATTAGGAAGAAAATGGTAAATAATAAATCAGCTCTATAACGGATTCCAGTGATCAGGGCTTATTGCGTTCCAATTAAACACATCGCAAGAGTTTTGGCAAAGATGTACATCCGAGCGAATGAGACGCAGGGAAGTTAGCGAGGGAAGGACATTAAAAATAGTGCAAATAGCATCCCTTGTTGGCAAACGCTATTTACACTAGCTCCGCCCAACAATGTCTGGTTGGGCCACTCAAAAAGCGTGGCAGTGCTGGTTTTTAACGCGATTTGACGCGGGTTCGAATCCGCCTTTTGTCGAGCTCGCATTTATTTTCAATAAAAATGAAAACAAAAGTAGAGATAAACGGCGACCGAGTGTTTAATAATATTAAAAGTGTTTATCGGCTAGGGTTAGGAAGGTGTAGGGAGGGCTTTTATTCTCCCAATAAGGCGGCATCCATTTAATAATTTTAATAAATACAATAATTTACACTTTTGTGCATCCTGTTAATGTACAAAAATACTGAGTTGCAAATAGTATCTGCCAATATAAGGTATAGATAGCATCTAATTACTATTTACTCTTATTGCAAAGAACTGATGCTTTTACATGGTGTAAATTGAATCTATCGCTATTTGAACAGTGCAAATAGCCCCTGCCATAAAAAAAAACTTAAACCAGTTGTTCACTCCTTATTGCGGTGCATTGTGGGATTGAATGAGTGCACTTGATAATGTCCACTGTGGTTTCGGACACTACAAATGGCTGTCCCCTCGAATAGTGTCCTATTTAAGGGTATAAAGGCCGATTTCAGACACAAATTAATCAATCAAATGATTCAAATCGAGTCAAGTATTGCTTCCTCAACTGATTCTGTTCAGTATTGGACAGTGTTCACAAACAACATTTATGGTATAAACACCATATGAACATATGAAAATATAAATAAAACAGAAATAAACCATGTTTTCGGACTTAAACATCTTATAAATGAAGGTTCAAAAGGAGGTTTTCACACTGATGCCATAGAAGAACCTTACAGTGATCAGTTCCTAAAAAAAACATTTTTTCTTAGTGTGAAGAACATTTTAATCATCTAAAGAACCTTTAATGCAATGCAAAGACTCCTGGATGTTCCTCATGGAACCATAAATCCCAATATTGAAGCTTTATTGTTAAGAGCAGCAGTGATGCGAGAGATACCTGTGTCTCCAGCATCATCATCATCATCTTCATCAGCTCAGACTCATCTTCATCATCAGATGTGTCACCCCTCATTCATGGCTCTGATCACACTCTGCCATCTCCGAACCGAATCGGAACCAGCGCGAATCTACTGGAAATGTTCGTCACTTCGAGTCTTTCTCTGATTATAATGAGAAACGCGATCAGATCAGATCAAATGTGAAATAATCCGACATCAATCCCCGCGTTTATCATCTATATAAACCATCGTGAGGAATGGGAATAAATCAGGGAGACGGAAATAAATCCATCATCGCCAATAAAATCATGATAAAAAATTTGATTCAAAATGGAGGCGATGCTGAAGATCAATCCGATTCCACATCAGATTTATATTTCACTGCATATTTCCATCCAGCATTTGTCGATCTGATCTCAGTGTCTCATTCATAATAAACATCAGATCGCATTTAAATCCACAGAAGAGAGAAACGCTCGCAGAATCCGAATCGGGCCCGAATCCCGCAGAAGCCGCTCGGATCGGAACCAGAACCCGCTGAAGATCCGAATCCAAATCCTCCTTTATTCCGGCACGAATCTCGTGTTGTTATTCGCTCGTGCCCTTGACACACATCCAGTTCTCGCTCACATTCTGATGTAGGTTTGTGGGTCTGCGGCGTGAACGCGCTCGGGACAAGGGGGCGCGCGCGGGAGCGGAGGGCGTGTGCTCGCTGAAGATGACACCGTTCAACACACTGCTGCACATACTTGTGATCATGTATGTATGTATGTTACAGCAGGTGTGTTTTATTTGCATTAATGCGGACCATTATCACGTGACGGCAAATGAAAGAATCGCGCCTGCAGGAGGAGTTTCCATGGAAACAGAGATGCTCGACTGAGTATCACTGAACTGTGAGACAGTAATGCCACATGACCCCATTACCGGGATTATTATAGTTAACTAAAACCATGAATAACACTTCCGTTACTTGAAATAATGTACAGTGGGTACGGAAAGTATTCAGACCCCCTTACATTTTTCACTCTTTGTTATATTGCAGCCATTTGCTAAAATCATTTAAGTTCATTTTTTTTCCTCATTAATGTACACACAGCACCCCATATTGACAGAAAAACACAGAATTGTTGACATTTTTGCAGATTTATTAAAAAAGAAAAACTGAAATATCACATGGTCCTAAGTATTCAGACCCTTTGCTGTGACACTCATATATTTAACTCAGGTGCTGTCCATTTCTTCTGATCATCCTTGAGATGGTTCTACACCTTCATTTGAGTCCAGCTGTGTTTGATTATACTGATTGGACTTGATTAGGAAAGCCACACACCTGTCTATATAAGACCTTACAGCTCACAGTGCATGTCAGAGCAAATGAGAATCATGAGGTCAAAGGAACTGCCTGAAGAGCTCAGAGACAGAATTGTGGCAAGGCACAGATCTGGCCAAGGTTACAAAAAAATTTCTGCTGCACTTAAGGTTCCTAAGAGCACAGTGGCCTCCATAATCCTTAAATGGAAGACGTTTGGGACGACCAGAACCCTTCCTAGAGCTGGCCGTCCGGCCAAACTGAGCTATCGGGGGAGAAGAGCCTTGGTGAGAGAGGTAAAGAAGAACCCAAAGATCACTGTGGCTGAGCTCCAGAGATGCAGTTGGGAGATGGGAGAAAGTTGTAGAAAGTCAACCATCACTGCAGCCCTCCACCAGTCGGGGCTTTATGGCAGAGTGGCCCGACGGAAGCCTCTCCTCAGTGCAAGACACATGAAAGCCCGCATGGAGTTTGCCAAGATGGTGAGAAATAAGATTCTCTGGTCTGATGAGACCAAGATAGAACTTTTTGGCCTTAATTCTAAGCGGTATGTGTTGAGAAAACCAGGCACTGCTCATCACCTGTCCAATACAGTCCCAACAGTGAAGCATGGTGGTGGCAGCATCATGCTGTGGGGGTTTTTCATCTGCAGGGACAGGACGACTGGTTGCAATCGAGCGAAAGATGAATGCGGCCAAGTACAGGGATATCCTGGACGAAAACCTTCTCCAGAGTGCTCAGAACCAAGGTTAGTTGCCAAGGCAACATTTCTCATGATCAGTTCAATTTGAGAGAAACGACAGACCAGGTCGAGCACATTGCATTGTGGGATACTGTATGTAACACTGATGTATACTGGACTGGCATTGGTAGATCATCCATGAGTATGTCTTGAACATTGGGGGAGGGGGGGGGGGTTTAAATAATTAAAATATTCAAAGGGATTTAAGGGAATAACGAAAAAGAAATAAGAACGGTAAAAGTTCCAGGTCTGTTGTTGTTTAGTAATCAATTTAAACTATTTGCAAATATAAATATAATCACTCTTATTTGTATGTCTAATATGTCAAAAACGCAAAACATTTCTTGTATCGTCAAATTCAGTTATGAATTACATTAATCATACCTGTTTTCGATTAAAAAAGGTGAAATATAGTAGTTCGCATCACTGGATATTACTTTCGGTCGCTATATATTTCAATCATAAAACTCATACTTTACTCGCCACATACTCTTTCACTGCTAAAACAAAAGCGTCGCATTGGAATTCACACTCGTCTTCTGTGAACAGTAAGCCCCGCCTTCTTTGATCTGATTGGCCAGCTCATTGTGACAGTGATGAGCGCTGTTAGACGGTTGAGGCAGACCAGTCTAAAATGTAACTTTTAAAACCTTTTTTGTCATCCTAACAACAAACAGAGCAGTGAATACTGGAGTACAGCAGAGCAGCATCAGTAATGTGAAATATTGGGGGGACAATTTGGGCATTTCTAATTATTTGGGGAGACCTGTCCCCCTCGATGTCTGTGGTGGTCACGCTGGTACACACTGAAAACAGTGTTTTTCATTAGCTGGAAAAAAGCTTTCAAACTCATAATGTAACTGAATTAGCAACAGATGTTTTCTTCTGTACTGTGGCATATCCGGGTGAAACGGATTACAGGGTGGACGGACAGACAGACGGACGGACAGACAGACAGACGGACAGATGGACGGACGGACAGACGGGCAGGCAGACGGGCAGGCAGACAGGCAGACGGACAGACAGACAGGCAGACGGACAGATGGACGGACGGACAGACGGGCAGGCAGATGGATGGACAAGCAGATGGACAGACAGACGGGCAGGCAGACAGACAGGCAGACGGACTGACAAGCAGACGGACAGACAAGCAGACGGACAGACAGGCAGACGGACGGACAGACAGACAGACGGGCAGGCAGACGGACAGGCAGACGGACAGACAGGCAGACGGACTGACAAGCAGACGGACAGACAGGCAGACGGACGGACAGACAGACAGACGGGCAGGCAGACAGACAGACGGACGGACAGACAGATGGACAGACAGATGGACGGACAGACAGACAGACGGACGGACGGACGGACAAGCAGACGGACAGACAGGCAGACAGACAGGCAGACGGACTGACAAGCAGACGGACAGACAAGCAGACGGACAGACAGGCAGACGGACGGACAGACAGACAGACAGACAGGCAGACGGACAGATGGACGGACGGACAGACGGGCAGGCAGATGGATGGACAAGCAGATGGACAGACAGACGGGCAGGCAGACAGACAGGCAGACGGACAGACAAGCAGACGGACAGACAGGCAGACGGACGGACAGACAGACAGACGGACAGGCAGACGGACAGACAGGCAGACGGACTGACAAGCAGACGGACAGACAGGCAGACGGACGGACAGACAGACAGACAGGCAGACGGACGGACAGATGGACAGACAGACGGACAGACAGGCAGACAGACAGGCAGACGGACGGACGGACAGACAGATGGACGGACAGACAGACAGACAGACGGACGGACGGACGGACAAGCAGACGGACGGACAGACAGACAGACGGACAAGCAGACAGACAGACGGACGGACGGACGGATAGACGGATGGATGGACGGACAGGCAGACGGACAGACGGACGGACGGACGGACAGACAGACAGGCAGATGAACTGACAAGCAGACGGACGGACAGGCAGACGGACGGACAGACAGACAGACAGGCAGACGGACGGACAGACAGACAGACAGGCAGACGGACTGACAAGCAGACGGACAGACAGGCAGACGGACAAGCAGACGGACAGATGGACGGACAGACAGACGGACAGACGGGCAGACAGACAGACAGACGGACGGACAGACAGATGGACAGACGGACAGGCAGACAGACAGATGGACAGACAGACAGACAGACGGGCAGACAGAGACAGACGGACGGACAGACAGATGGACAGGCAGACAGACAGATGGACGGACGGACAGACAGGCAGATGGACGGATGGACAGACAGACAGACGGGCAGACAGACAGACGGACGGACAGACAGATGGACAGACGGGCAGACAGACGGACAGGCAGACGGACTGTCAGGCAGATGTCTGTCTGTGCCGTCCAACGACACAGTCGAGATCCACGGCTGTAACGCTGTCAGTGTAGACTTCAATAAGACGGACGATTTAAGATTGAATTTTTTTATTGTGCATCAGCAAGCACTGTAAAAACATTGATATACAATGGCAAGAACTATAGATGCGTTCATACAAAAACTTTTTCACATGCAAAAGAAAAACGATCCTTTTCAAATGTACATCATGAAGGAACGGTTACAGAAAGACACGTGTGGCCAGACATTCCCAAAAGACACTAAAAGAAGAAGAGCATCAATCCGTCCTTCATTTCCCAACCAGATTCAAAATACAAAAACAACATGACATTTAAAAAAAGGTGAATTGCAACACATTTATAAAAACACTAAAGTCATAATGTTTGATCGGATGTTTCCCTCAAACAAACGCAGAGCACCCAATCATTATTAGTGTGATGAAATTAACGCAGATTATTAGTGGAAGAGTGACTGCTTTCATATCTAAAAAGAGGGATGATGGGATACTAACGCCATTTTATCTGCAGATGAAACTTGAGTTCATGCTTGAGTTTCTCAAGGAAGCCACATGTCAGATGAACTTACAATGATCCGGATCAGGGAGAAATCCCGCATGAAGCTTCGATTCGCTCACGGATGAACCGGAGAATCGCTGAGAATCTCCAACAATCTGCAGTCAGGATTTTTGTTCATTTGTGAAAGATACGTGATCAAGTATTAAACGAAACAAAGACAGTAAACAATCACTGATATAAATACAGCCGTATAAAGTCCATCATCAAACACTGGAGATGTGATGAATCTTTTGTTCTGTACAGTGTTTATACTGTAGTAATTAAGATCAGAGTTCTGGAGTGTTTCTGGAGTCCCGTCTGCAGTGTGTGTGTGTGTGTGTGTGTGTGTGTCAGTGTGTTGGTCTTTATAATCGTTCAACAGTGCAACAGTAAACACACACACTCACACACTCGTCTACCTGAGAGACGGTAAGACCAAACGCTCAATCACACAAAGGCAAATGATGGATCCCACCCGGGTCCGATGGGCGGCACTGCTGTCAGTCATCAGACTGGAGGCGGAGCCTGAGGGGGCGTGGCTGCTACAAGCCGTCCTGCAGTTCTTTAGCTTTAGTGAGGATGGCGTGAACATCAGAGATGGGATAATCCTGAAGAACAGCAGACAGAGTGGAGGTGAGAGGGCGATATCAGTGTGCGTGTGAGAGAGTGTGTGTGTGTGTGTGTGTGTGTGTTACCTGCAGTAATCTCATGTTGGTTGTAAAGTCTCCAGCCAGTAACTGATCTCGAATCAGTCTGCAAAAACACAAAGAGGAAAACCAGCCAATGTGAAGTCACTGAGGAAGTTTTATACAGTACAGATCTCTTCCCAGCAGCTTCACCGATCTTACGTGAGCATGGCGCAGCACACAGGGATGAGGAACTCAAACCGATCCTGATCTGAAAAGAGCGAATCCCAGATCCGGATAACATCTGGAAGCAGGAACTCTTGCGAGAGCAGCAGCGTCAACCAGCGGAAGGTGAAATACTGAGGCTTGATGTTCTGCTCTTGCTGTGAGACAGATGGACGGACAGGGGTTTTTAGTTTGTAGATTTTGTGTTTATGCCACAATAACTCAAAATAGTAACCATCAGAAAAGCTTTATCTGACATGTTCAGGTGAAGTGGAAACTGGAAAACCCTTACAAATAATTAAATATAATTTAAAGTATCGTAATAATAAGCGTCTGCTCCTCACCAGTCTCATGTAGAGCTCCGTGTCCTTCTCCTTGAGTTTGGAGAACACGCTCTCCATCTTGAAGGTGATGCCGCACTGCGAGTCGTCCAGGCTTTTGATGAAGTTATCTCTGTTCTCGGACATCAGGTTGGTGAAGCAGAAGAAGGTGTCGGCCTCGGCGTGTTCTACAGACACGGAAACACATGTACATAACAGGTGGATGGGAACACAGCGGTTCTCTTCCAGGAAGCAGTAAATGCGTTACCCTTCCACTGGCTGTTGGGGTCTGTGGCGAAGGTGTAGTAAATGGGACCCACGATCTCGTTCATGCCCTGCACGTAAGCGATGCCCGGGTTGAGCTTGGCGTAGATGAAGAGAATCCGTTCAACCACTTCCCAGTGCGCTTCACAGCCGTTCGGGAGCACCTCATACTCGTTGGAGGGATACAGGTTTAGTGCCTTCCCTGGAGAACTGACCTGAAGGTGAGAGCAGACGCTTCAGAACACACACGTCCACTGACCAGGACACACACACTCACACTCACGTTAGTGACGCCGCTGCGGTTCCGGTTGACCGTCTGGGCTTTGAGCGTGGTCTGCTCCACACGCCGCCGCAGCGTCTCGTACTCGTTCTGAGGGTCCAGGATGAGCTGACAGGGAAACTCTGTGGGCCGCTGGAAGAACGCCATGTCTGGGTACAAGCGCCTGACGGCAGACATTACAGTCACACACACAGGAATATTAATATTCATTAGAATCAACTCATGTGGATGTAAAAGTTCAAATACTTGAAAATTAATATTAATATTGAACATTAATATTAATCTGAATCAACAAATGTGGATATTAAAGGTTAAAAAGGTAAAATGCTTGAACAGTAACATTATTAATATTAATTAGATTAATATTAAAATTGAATAATATTAATCTGAATCAACAAATTTTGAAGTAAAAGGAGAAAACAGGTTAAATGCTTGAACATTGATATTTCGTATTAATACTAATATTAAACATTATTATTAATATTAATTAACTGGATTAATTCATATTAATATTGAAAATTAAAATTAATCTGAATCGGCACACAAATGTGGAAGTAAAAGATGAAAAGGTAAAATGCTTGAACATTAATTTTTTATAAATACTGAACATTAATATAAATATTGAACATTAATATTAATTAGATTAACATTAATATTTAACATTAATATTGATCTGAATCATCAAATTTGGAAGAAAAAGGTGAAAAAGGTAAAATGTTTGAACATTAATGTTTTATTAATATTAATATTGAACATTAATATTAATCTGAATCAACACATGTGGATATTAAAGGTTAAAAAGGTAAAATGCTTGAAAATTAACATTATTAATATTAATTCGATTCATATTAAAATTGAATAATAATAATCTGAGTCAACAAATTTTGAAGTAAAAGGAGAAAACTGCTTAAATTTAAATGCTTGAACATTGATATTTTTATAAATACTGAACATTAATATAAATATTGAACATTAATATTAATTAGATTAACATTAATATTGATCTGAATCATCAAATTTGGAAGAAAAAGGTGAAAAAGGTAAAACGCTCAAACATTAATGTTTTATTAATATTAATATTGAACAATACTACTAATTAATTGGATTATTTAATATTATTGTTGAACATGAATATTAATCTGAATCAACAAATGTGGACATTAAAGGTAAAACGCTTGAACATTATTTTTTAAAAATTAATATTAATATTGAACATTAATATTAATGAATTAGATTAATATTCAACATTAATATTGATCTGAATCATCAAATGTGTAAGTAAAAGGTCAAATGCTTGAACACATTTGAGCTTGAGTGTCTTTACATTTTCAAATGAATCAAATGGAGATGAATCTGATTCCAGGATCAATTATTCATTTAGTCAAACATTTTATCATTTTAAAACGTTTTTCATCCTAAAGGACTTTATCACACAGTCTTCTTCATGTTCAACTGTCTCACCTGACGTCTTTATCGATCTGCAGCAGAACCTCGTTGTCTTTGAAGTACGTGTTCCACCGGCTGTCTGGGTTTGGGTTCAGAGGCTGCAGACGAGAGACGAGCGTCACATGATCAGTAACACAGACGTGTCTTCAGAGTTCTGCTCCGTGTAAAGTTCTGAAACTCACGTGATCCTCCAGCGTCACGTCCTCTCGAGACACGCCCAGGTTTGCCTTGGCGATTCCTGGCTGAATGATCATCTCTCTCAAGAACTGGGCGTACAGATCCCTGACCAATCAGATTCGAGCTCATTAGCATAATGACCCTGTGCGAGCAATCGCTGTCTGTGCTCCACAGACGGTCACATGGGACGTTATTTTAGCTTTAAGTCATTTTTACTCATTCTGCAGCTTACTTTCCTCAGAAAGTCCTTGAATCAGTGTGTGAAAATAAGAGAACATGCACTTTTACAGTGTGTTTGAACACATTTAACCACAAAATCTACCCAAACCTGCTTCTGTCCTCATATAACAACAGTCCAAAATGAAGTAAAAGTGTGTGTAACCTCTGCTTCTGCAGGAAAGACTCCCATAAGGCCTGATCCGGCGGCAGATAATTCAGCAGGATCTGAGGAATGAGAATATTTCTATCATTTCAATTCTTCATCGGTTCAGTCACATGATGATGAGTGAAACTCAAGAGATGCAAGACTGACCTTCCAGCACAGAGAGCGGATGCCTCCTTCACACGGGATCCCTGAGAGAGAGAGAGAGAGAGAGAGAGAGAGAGAGAGAGAGAGAGAGAGNAGAGAGAGAGAGAGAGAAAGAAAGTGAGTGTGGAGAAACACACGCTAACTCACGCCAACACGCCACACGTACCGCTGAAGCACAGCTCGCGTAAAGCCTTCAAATCGATCTTCTGCTCGCTCAGAGAAACCTTGAACTCCTGGATCCTGAGGAACAAGAGAGATCTGTGAACATCTGACCTGATCACATGATCACACACATGACCTCACGCGTCACACCACACAATATTCTGCAGAAGAAAATGATTCATTCATACCAACACTGAACATTCACATTAATCGGAACAAATGTGGAAGGAAAAGATAAAATGCTTGACATTAATATTTTTTATTAATATAAATAATTAATTATTATATATAACATTTTCAATATTAAATAATTGGATTTAATTAATACTGAAGATTAATCTGAATAAAGATAAAAAGGTAAAATGCTTGAGCGTTAATTTCTTATTAATATTGAACATTAATATTAATCTGAATAAAAAAAATTAAGTATAAGGTAAAATATTAATATTTTCTGTTAATATTAATATTGAACATTAATATTTGAATCAACAAAAGTGTAAGGAAAAGGTAAAATGCTTGGACATTCATTTTTTATTAATATTAATATTGAGCATTAATATTAATTAATCAGAATAATTTATATAAATATTCAACATTAATATTAATCTGAAAATTAATATTAATCTTTACCTTTTATAAGCAAATATATAAAAGGTAAAACGCTTGAACAATCATTTTTTTAAATTTATATCAATATTGGAAAATAGTATTAGTCAGTCTAATTAATTAATATTAATATTGAACATTAATATTAATATTAATCTGAATCAACAAATTTATAAAAGGTAAAACGCTTGAACAATCATTTTTTTTAAATTTATATCAATATTGGAAAATAGTATTAGTCAGTCTAATTAATTAATATTAATATTGAACATTAATATTAATCTGAATCAGCAAATGTGTAAGTAAAAGGTCAATGCTTGAACACATTTGAGCTTGAGTGTCTTTAATATTTTCGAATGAATCAAATGGAGATGAATCTGATTCCAGGATCAATTATTCATTTAGTCAAAATCATTTTAAAACGCCTTTAATCCTAAACGACTTCATCACACACAGCAAATGTTTCAGTAACATGTTTGATAACGTGTCAATATGAGGAACAGAAAAGTTTCGTGACAGAATCTAAAAAGTGAAATAAACTCAGACATGAACATTGTGACACAGATCTTTGTGAAAACACTCGATCATCTTTATATCAATATCTGGAGGCGCTTAAACTCCTTCCAGAAACAGCCGCAGTCACATGATCAAACCGTCCAATCATCGACTAACGGCACTCTTAAAGGAACAGTTCAGCCAAAAATCATCGTTCTGGCATCATTTACTCGCTCTCATGTCCTTCATCTAAACCGGTGTGACTTTCTTTCTTCAGTGTGAACAGAGACGTTTCTCAAAACATATTCTTTCACATTTTGACTTTCACATAAGAAATAAAGTTTTAATTGAGTCTGAAGATCTAGACGAATCGGATTGATTCCTTTGGCACTTTTAACTCATTAAACACTTTTAATAAGAACATGAAACAAGCGAGAACTACGAGACACACGAGCGGCTCATAAACAGCAGGTTAAACTTTCACCAGCGGCTCTAACGGATCCTGTCGCTCATTCACCAGCATCAGACCGACGAATCATCAGAAATGAACCTTTATGGAAAGACTTTCAACACAAACCTCATGATCTGATTACGATTCACAAGCTTGCGATTCGATTCAATTCAGTATTGATTCATTTGGATGTACAGTACAGTCCAAAAATGTTGGAACCACTAAGATTTGTAATGTTTTTAAAAGAAGTTTCGTCTGCTCACCAAGACTGCATTTATTTAATTAAAAATACAGTAAAAACAGTAATATTGTGAAATATTATTACAATTTAAAATAACTGTTTTCTATTTGAATATATTTGACAAAGTAATTTATTCCTGTGATGCAAAGCTGAATTTTCAGCATCATTACTCCAGTCTTCAGTGTCACATGATCCTTCAGAAATCATTCTGATATGCTGATCTGCTGCTCAATAAACATTTAATGTGTACAATTGTACAAAATATTTGTGTACAATATTTTTTTCAGGATCATTTGATGAATAGAAAGTTCAAAAGAACAGTGTTTATCTGAAATCTAATCTTTTGTAACATTATAAATGTCTTTACTGCCACTTTTGATTGATTTAATGCATCCTTGCTGAATAAAAGTATTCATTTCTTTAATTTCTTTTCAAAAAAATAAAAATAAAAATTCTTACTGACCCCAAACTTTTGAACGGTAGTGTATAATGCTACAGAAGCTTTGTATTTCAGATAAATGCTGTTCTTTTGAACTTTCTATTCATCAAGGAATCCTGAAAAAAAAAGTACACAACTGTTTTCAACATTGAAAATAATCATAAATGTTTCTTGAGCAGCAGATCATCATATCAGAATGATTTCTGAAGGATCATGTGACACTGAAGACTGGAGTAATGATGCTGAAAATTCAGCTTCGATCACAGGAATAAATTACTTTGTGAAATATATTTAAATAGAAAATTACTGTATATTCACATAGAAAACAGTTATTTTAAATTGTAATAATATTTCACAATATTCCTGTTTTTACTGTATTTTTAATTAAATAAATGTAGCCTTGGTGAGCAGACGAAACTTCTTTTAAAAACATTAAAAATCTTAGTGGTTCCAAACTTTTGGACTGTACTGTACATCAGACACACTTCACATCAAAATCTCTGAACTGAAGCTGTAAACTCTACTGTAATATTACAGGTCACAACTGATTTGCATACAAACATTAAATTGCGCAGTTTTAATAACTTTTTAATGACATAATTATGTTTCTACTCCAATTTGTTTTTGAATCATTTAAATGGTGGCTGCCATTAAAAAACTAGTTTTCATGATGGATTTACTCAAACATACATTAAATATTGAAGAACAGTTATAATGAATATATAATAATGCGATAATTCTCTCTAGAGTTATTTTTCTAGCTGAATATCGAGTTTCTGGTCATTGAACGTCTTTTCTGAGGTAAACGTGAAGTATTACTACACAAAGCATCAATTTTTGGGATTTAAAAATCAATATGGGTTTGAAAAAATAAAATACAAAATCGAGAGATCTATACTTTTACTTAATACAGCAAATTTCGACTGGTTGATTGTTTAAATTGTAACAAAAATATGGTATTGAGCGGCCCTAAACTGCTCAATGTGACTCTTAAAAGCAATTATAAACATTAAAATTAATGATTTTCTGCTCCAAAACAGTGTATATTGTGAAAGGGTTATAAAACTAAACCTGACTGGACTTTTTTGCACATGTTTTGGACATGTTTTAATGTAAATACCGCGGTACGTTACTCAACTAAACATAAATACCGCGGTATTACAATGTGAGGCTGGAAGAAAAAAACATCTCAATATCTCATGAAAAATACACCAGAATCAGCCGAATGTTATCTGACTGACTGACTGACAGACACACACACTCTCTCTCTCTCTCTCACTCACTCACACACACACACACACACACTTCAGCTGTGTCATCACGCTTCACCCGCGCGTCTGATATAAATAAGGTCTGTCGAGCGTGTCGATGAAGTAAAGTATGTGTGCTCGAATGAAAAGGCGATTTTTATCGCGTGTTTATTGTGTTTCTCACCTGTTTTTGTAGGAACTCGACATGTTTGACTAGCACAGTCACGCGCTGCCGGAAAAACAGCACCGGCGGAAACACTGGCGCGCGCACTATAGTTCCGCTCATTACAACACGATCGCAAACATCACATCACTGTTCGTCATTACACTACAAACTACTATGAAGCACTAGTGCTGAAAGAAACGAATTTAAAAAGTATATTTAAAGAAGTGATTTGACTTTAATATGTGTCTATATGTGTATGTTACAATAAAAAAATAAACGTTATGTTTCTTCCAGAGTAATTAACAGGGTAGATTTTAAAGTGGACGTCTTCATTAACCCACTTTTTAATACCCCTATCAATCACACCGAACAGGAAGTGATCGCGTCGCGTGCACAGGTGACCCGGATGTGGCGCAGGTTGTGTTGACATCAGAGCGGCGGCGATCATCATCAGATCATGTTCATATTTCTGCGTTTCTTGTGAATCGAAGCGGCGCGTCAGTCGGTGTGCGGGCGTCAGGTAAGAGACAGACGCGCGCTGCGCTCGCGACAGCCGCTGTCAATGACGGATCGACGCTATTAAACTCAGGCGCTTTATTTAGCTGCTAACCGCTAGCCCGCGCGCTAACACTCTTCACGAGATCAACATTCACACAAACATCAGCAGATCAGCAGCAGAAGCTCGAGAGACTGTGAGTAACGCCTCATCTGAACGCGTCAGACAGCGTTAAACGCGCACAGTGAGTGTAAACAGCGCAGCAGACATGACCATATAAACATTAGAATATGACAGAGTGTCACTGTAGATGATGAAGATGATGAAGATGTGTGTCAGGGTTACAGTATTCCTCCATTATGAGACGAACTCAGTGTTGCAACGTTCATCAGTTATGAAGCATTCAGTTCATTTTCAATGTTGATTCAATTCAGTTCGATAACAGTGTCAATGTCGCAAAATTAGTCAATTATTAAACAAATTCAGTTCAGTTCAATGTTGATTTAATTGATAACAGTGTCAGTGATGCCAAATTATTCAATTATGAAACAAGTTCAATTCAGTTCAATTACTGTCTGTTGTAAAGTTAATCAATTATAAAATGAATTCAGTTCAATGTTGATTTAATTCAGTTCAATAACAGTGTCAATGTTGCAAAATTTATCAATTATTAAACAAATTCAATTCAGTTCAATGTCAATGTTGCGAAATTATTCAATTATGAAACAAGTTCAATTCAATTCAATAACAATGTAAATATCGCAAAATTAATCAATTAATGAGACAAATTGAATTCAGTTCAATAACAGTGTCAATGTTGCAAAATTATTCAATTATGAAAAATTCAATTCAGTTCAATTACTGTCAGTGTTGTAAAGTTAATTAATTATGAAGCAAATTCAATTCAGTTTCACTGTTGATTCAATTCAGTTCATTAACAGTGTCAGTGTCGCAAAATTAATAAATTATGAAGCAAATTCAATTCAGTTTCACTGTTGATTCAATTCAGTTCAATAACAGTGTCAATGTTGCAAAATTATTCAATTATGAAAAATTCAATTCAGTTCAATTACTGTCAGTGTTGTAAAGTTAATCCATTATGAAACAAATTCAGTTCAATGTTGATTTAATTCAGTTCGATAACAGTGTCAATGTTGCAAAATTAATCAATTATGAAGCAAATTCAATTCAGTTTCACTGTTGATTCAATTCAGTTCGATAACAATGTCAATGTTGCAAAAATGAATCAATGAGACAAATTGAATTCAGTTCAATAACAGTGTCAATGTTGCAATATTATTCGATTATGAAGCAAATTCAATTCAGTTTCACTGTTGATTCAATTCAGTTCAATAACAGTGTCAATGTTGCAAAATTAATCAATTATGAAGCATATTCAATTCAGTTCAATAACAATGTAAATGTTGCAAAAATGAATCAATGAGACAAATTCAATTCAGTTCAATAACAGTGTCAATGTTGCAAAATTAATCAATTATGAAGCAAATTCAATTCAGTTTAATAACGTCAATGTTGCAAAGTTCAATTAATGAGACAAATTCAGTTCAATGTTGATTCAATTCAGTTCAATAACAGTGTCAATGTTGCAAAATTAATCAATTATGAAGCATATTCAATTCAGTTCAATAACAATGTAAATGTCGCAAAAATGAATCAATGAGACAAATTCAATTCAGTTCAATAACAGTGTCAATGTTGCAAAATTATTCAATTATGAAACAAGTTCAATTCAGTTAAATTACTCACAGTGTTGTAAAGTTAATCAATTATGAAACAAATTCAGTTCAGTTTAATAACTGTAAATGTTGCAAAGTTCAATTAATGAGACAAATTCAATTCAGTTCAATGTTGATTCAATTCAGTTCAATAAGTGTCAATGTCGCAAAATTAATCAAGTATGAAGCAAATTCAATTCAGTTTAATAACTGTAAATGTTGCAAAGTTCAATTAATGAGACAAATTCAGTTCAATGTTGATTCAATTTAGTTCAATAACAATGTCAATGTCGCAAAATTAATCAATTATGAAGCAAATTCAGTTCAGTTCAATAACTGTAAATGTTGCAAAATTTATAAATTTATGAAACAAATTGAAATTCTGCTGTAAAGCAACTCTAAAAAGACAATAGAGTTTACATTATCCAGCTTAATTCAGTTGCGGTTCTGTTCTCATCTGATCATTAATATCCCATCTGACTCATGAATCCTGTCTGTTTCTCTCGTCGCAGGTGGAGCGTCTTCTCTTCCATCTCGATGTCTGGCGCCTGAGATCCGGGCCGCAGTCGTGTTGTTGTTCTGTCGTCCTGCTGATCGACCGTCGTCATGGCGACTAAAGTAGGAGACGACCCGGAGAGCCTGATGTCTCTGTGCACCGTCTTCTGCCTGAAGAACCTGCGGAGAACCATGTGCTACAGCGGAGAGCGGAACCGGCTCTGCCTGCGTCCGGACGTCTTCCTGCCCAGCGAGATCTGCGACAGGCTGGTGAACGTGTACGTAGAGGTCGCCGTGAACGCGCTTTGATGTGTGACGTGTGCTGAGGTGTGACGTTGATGCTTTTGATCGACAGGTACATGGATCTGGTGCACACTGACAGCGACTTTGAGCCGCAGGACGGCTTCTTCCAGCTCTTCAGTGACCCGCGCAGCACCAGAATCACCCGCCTGCAGCTGAGGGAGGATTTGGTCCGGGACCGAGATCTGGAGGCCGTCGGGAAACAGNTGTTGCAAAATTAATCAATTATGAAGCAAATTCAATTCAGTTTCACTGTTGATTCAATTCAGTTCAATAACAGTGTCAATGTTGCAAAATTAATCAATTATGAAGCAAATTTAATTCAGTTCAATGTTGATTCAATTCAGTTCAATAACAGTGTCAGTGTCGCAAAATTAATCAATTATGAAGCAAATTCAATTCAGTTTCACTGTTGATTCAATTCAGTTCAATAAAAGTGTCAATGTTGCAAAATTAATCAATTATGAAGCAAATTCAATTCAGTTCAATGTTGATTCAATTCAGTTCATTAACAGTGTCAGTGTCGCAAAATTAATAAATTATGAAGCAAATTCAATTCAGTTTCACTGTTGATTCAATTCAGTTCAATAACAGTGTCAATGTTGCAAAATTATTCAATTATGAAAAATTCAATTCAGTTCAATTACTGTCAGTGTTGTAAAGTTAATCCATTATGAAACAAATTCAGTTCAATGTTGATTTAATTCAGTTCGATAACAGTGTCAATGTTGCAAAATTAATCAATTATGAAGCAAATACAATTCAGTTTCACTGTTGATTCAATTCAGTTCGATAACAATGTCAATGTTGCAAAAATGAATCAATGAGACAAATTGAATTCAGTTCAATAACAGTGTCAATGTTGCAATATTATTCGATTATGAAGCAAATTCAATTCAGTTTCACTGTTGATTCAATTCAGTTCAATAACAGTGTCAATGTTGCAAAATTAATCGATTATGAAGCATATTCAATTCAGTTCAATAACAATGTAAATGTTGCAAAAATGAATCAATGAGACAAATTCAATTCAGTTCAATAACAGTGTCAATGTTGCAAAATTAATCAATTATGAAGCAAATTCAATTCAGTTTAATAACGTCAATGTTGCAAAGTTCAATTAATGAGACAAATTCAGTTCAATGTTGATTCAATTCAGTTCAATAACAGTGTCAATGTTGCAAAATTAATCAATTATGAAGCATATTCAATTCAGTTCAATAACAATGTAAATGTCGCAAAAATGAATCAATGAGACAAATTCAATTCAGTTCAATAACAGTGTCAATGTTGCAAAATTATTCAATTATGAAACAAGTTCAATTCAGTTAAATTACTCACAGTGTTGTAAAGTTAATCAATTATGAAACAAATTCAGTTCAGTTTAATAACTGTAAATGTTGCAAAGTTCAATTAATGAGAGAAATTCAGTTCAATGTTGATTCAATTCAGTTCGATAACAATGTCAATGTCGCAAAATTAATCAATTATGAATCAAATTCAGTTCAGTTTAATAACTGTAAATGTTGCAAAGCTCAATTAATGAGACAAATTCAATTCAGTTCAATGTTGATTCAATTCAGTTCAATAAGTGTCAATGTCGCAAAATTAATCAATTATGAAGCAAATTCAGTTCAGTTCAATAACTGTAAATGTTGCAAAGTTCAATTAATGAGACAAATTCAGTTCAATGTTGATTCAATTCAGTTCGATAACAATGTCAATGTTGCGAAATTAATAAATTTATGAAACAAATTGAAATTCTGCTGTAAAGCAACTCTAAAAAGACAATAGAGTTTACATTATCCAGCTTAATTCAGTTGCGGTTCTGTTCTCATCTGATCATTAATATCCCATCTGACTCATGAATCCTGTCTGTTTCTCTCGTCGCAGGTGGAGCGTCTTCTCTTCCATCTCGATGTCTGGCGCCTGAGATCCGGGCCGCAGTCGTGTTGTTGTTCTGTCGTCCTGCTGATCGACCGTCGTCATGGCGACTAAAGTAGGAGACGACCCGGAGAGCCTGATGTCTCTGTGCACCGTCTTCTGCCTGAAGAACCTGCGGAGAACCATGTGCTACAGCGGAGAGCGGAACCGGCTCTGCCTGCGTCCGGACGTCTTCCTGCCCAGCGAGATCTGCGACAGGCTGGTGAACGTGTACGTAGAGGTCGCCGTGAACGCGCTTTGATGTGTGACGTGTGCTGAGGTGTGACGTTGATGCTTTTGATCGACAGGTACATGGATCTGGTGCACACTGACAGCGACTTTGAGCCGCAGGACGGCTTCTTCCAGCTCTTCAGTGACCCGCGCAGCACCAGAATCACCCGCCTGCAGCTGAGGGAGGATTTGGTCCGGGACCGAGATCTGGAGGCCGTCGGGAAACAGGTGAGGAACGAGCCGAGAGCTTCTCCATCATGAAACGGATTGATCTTTTTGTGTTATGATTATCAGACAAGCAAAAATGTAGGGCGGAACTCAGTTATATGCATTAGATGTTGATTGGATGTGGGCCTCGAGTGGAGGCGGAGCTGAGCATGAGGGGCGGGGTTTAAGAGTGTCACCAGAGAGAAGACTGGAAGAGCCAGTTATGACACTCTAATTCAACATTACGAGGTCAAACCAGCTTTAAAAATAAGACATGCATGGATAAAACATTCATTCTCATGTGCGTCACATCGAGGGAGTCGAAATACTTTCACTTTCAGTGTTTGTTCTTTCTTTATGGTTGTACAACAGATGATCACCTGACCGACACGCCTTCAGTTTCAGCTTGTGTTGTGTATGATTGTGTGTTAATGATACTGAATAAGTGTTTCAGTTCAGATCAGCACTGGACCGTACAGCTGAAACAATATAATATATATTCACTTTGAAAGG
Source organism: Anabarilius grahami (assembly GCA_003731715.1). Classification (NCBI taxonomy): domain Eukaryota; kingdom Metazoa; phylum Chordata; class Actinopteri; order Cypriniformes; family Xenocyprididae; genus Anabarilius; species Anabarilius grahami. The sequence goes on along the minus strand of RJVU01037189.1, from coordinate 800,429 downwards.
GCTTAGAATAGTGATTTTTCCAAACAGTTCTCAAGTAAATTCAGCCATAAAATACAGTAAAGTTCTAGTTAAAAATAATCAAGGCATAGTTTTTCTCTAAATGAACACAAGGAAAATCATATTTAATCATTTTTATTCATATAACAACAGATGTTTTATATCATTAAGCGATATACAGGTGCTGGTCATATAATTAGAATATCATCAAAAAGTTGATTTATTTCACTAATTCCATTCAAAAAGTGAAACTTGTATATTATATTCATTCATTACACACAGACTGATATATTTCAAATGTTTATTTCTTTTAATTTTGATGATTATAACTGACAACTAAGGAAAATCCCAAATTCAGTATCTCAGAAAATTAGAATATTACTTAAGACCAATACAAAGAAAGGATTTTTAGAAATCTTGGCCAACTGAAAAGTATGAACATGAAAAGTATGAGCATGTACAGCACTCAATACTTAGTTGGGGCTCCTTTTGCCTGAATTACTGCAGCAATGCGGCGTGGCATGGAGTCGATCAGTCTGTGGCACTGCTCAGGTGTTATGAGAGCCCAGGTTGCTCTGATAGTGGCCTTCAGCTCTTCTGCATTGTTGGGTCTGGCATATCGCATCTTCCTCTTCACAATACCCCATAGATTTTCTATGGGGTTAAGGTCAGGCGAGTTTGCTGGCCAATTAAGAACAGGGATACCATGGTCCTTAAACCAGGTACTGGTAGCTTTGGCACTGTGTGCAGGTGCCAAGTCCTGTTGGAAAATGAAATCTGCATCTCCATAAAGTTGGTCAGCAGCAGGAAGCATGAAGTGCTCTAAAACTTCCTGGTATACGGCTGCGTTGACCTTGGACCTCAGAAAACACAGTGGACCAACACCAGCAGATGACATGGCACCCCAAACCATCACTGACTGTGGAAACTTTACACTGGACCTCAAGCAACGTGGATTGTGTGCCTCTCCTCTCTTCCTCCAGACTCTGGGACCCTGATTTCCAAAGGAAATGCAAAATTTACTTTCATCAGAGAACATAACTTTGGACCACTCAGCAGCAGTCCAGTCCTTTTTGTCTTTAGCCCAGGCGAGACGCTTCTGACGCTGTCTGTTGTTCAAGAGTGGCTTGACACAAGGAATGCGACAGCTGAAACCCATGTCTTGCATACGTCTGTGCGTAGTGGTTCTTGAAGCACTGACTCCAGCTGCAGTCCACTCTTTGTGAATCTCCCCCACATTTTTGAATGGGTTTTGTTTCACAATCCTCTCCAGGGTGCGGTTATCCCTATTGCTTGTACACTTTTTTCTACCACATCTTTTCCTTCCCTTCGCCTCTCTATAATGTGCTTCAAACACAGAGCTCTGAGAACAGCCAGCCTCTTTTGCAATGACCTTTTGTGTCTTGCCCTCCTTGTGCAAGGTGTCAATGGTCGTCTTTGGACAACTGTCAAGTCAGCAGTCTTCCCCATGATTGTGTAGCCTACAGAGCTAGACTGAGAGACCTTTTAAGGCCTTTGCAGGTGTTTTGAGTTAATTTGCTGATTAGAGTGTGGCACCAGGTGTCTTCAATATTGAACCTTTTCACAATATTCTAATTTTCTGAGATACTGAATGTGGGATTTTCCTTAGTTGTCAGTTATAATCATCAAAATTAAAAGAAATAAACATTTGAAATATATCAGTCTGTGTGTAATGAATGAATATAATATACAAGTTTCACTTTTTGAATGGAATTAGTGAAATAAATAAATTTTTTTATGATATTCTAATTATATGACCAGCACCTGTATACTAGTATATGGTTCATTCCGCAGAACTGGTTCAAAGTCAGAGTTGGAAACGTCTTGAAAAAAGTGTCTTTTTACACATTTTGTATGTTTGCAAATTGCATAATGTTCAAGATTCACATTTCTAGTAATTGTGCAGTTAATTCTCATATTGTATTTTCAGAAAGTTTTGGGATATTTTTCATCTCCCCAAATTTGTCACTACCGAAACACAATAATAAAAAATTTAATAAGAAGGGTCACATTGACCTATTAAGATTTTGTCTTCCTTGTAAATATATTTTTTTGCTATTTTTAAAACAGTTTTCACAGGTAAATCAATAACAATTACAATTTTAACAATATTTCAAGTGTAATTTATGAGATTTGTTGTATTTTGAATCCAATCTTTCTTTGTAAAACTCATAAAGTTTATCAAACTGATTTCAAAGTGAAGGATTCATTAGTTTGAATAAACATTGAACCAAACACTATAATAACATCTTAGTTGATCATTCAATATACTTTATTTTTGATAAAACATCCCATGTTTCGGTCGTGATGCACATGTTCGGTAGTGACAGTGATGTGTTGGTAGTGACCGCATCACATGACACAATTTAACTCACATACTAAAACATATTAGAATACTAATGATTTGCATAACTGTACTAAAATTTAGTTTATTTCCCCCAAATAAATGATTGTGTTCACTTTTGTCACCAAAACAATGATGGCATGTTTCGGTCGTGACAATTTTCAACACTTTTGAGCGGCTCGAAGATGCTGATCAGCACATGGTTATCTAACACAGCTCTGAACAGTTGAACACACATAAACACTAAATTTAATGAATAACACCCAAAAAGTTTGCTTAATTGCAGAAAAAGGTGTTTGTTAGTGACATTCATTAAAGTTCCACACAGATTTTCAGACTTTTGAACACATTTAACTCAGAATGATGATGATCTGCTGTGAAAGAGAGGCTGTGAGAGGAATATTCCCTGATCAGAAATGTAGAAGTGTGTTAAAATCAGTCTCAGACAATGACTCAAACACACACTGTTTCGGTAGTGATGTGAAAACTTTCATGATTTAAAAATAAAATATGAAATAAATATTTTTTTTAACTATATATATATATATAATTTTTTTTTAAACTACAAATTAAAAAAATTATTTCAATATAATTTTCACAAGTTGAAATTTAGGGGTCAGGGTTCAGGACAGACTCCTCCCAATTGAAAGTACCCAATAAATGATGATTTTATATATATTAATCTTACTGATATTTGAAATATTATTGTGGGATTCAAAAGATAATAGAAGAATATTATTAGTAAACATCTAAAATATGAATACTTGAATGCTTTTTAAATATGTTTTTTGGTTGTGGGTCAGCAGTTTGCACCAATTCTGTAGAATGGCCCATATATAGCAAATCTCAACTGATAGATTGTTTATATCGTCTCAAAATGTATGTTTTTACACAACTCTACGACCATAAGACATTAAGATGTTATAAACATTAACCTTATGATTTTCTGAAACGATGTATTGTGAAAAGCGCTATGCAAATAAATCTGAGTTGACATAATGTTTTTTACTAAAACAACCAAGACTTTTCTAAATGACTTTGAATCGATTCATTGAACTGTTCAGTTTAAAGGAACTGAATTTCATCCAACAAAACCACTACTGAATCTGAGATGCTTTTCAGAAACGATCTCAAACTGGTTTAGATTGAGATCGTCTGCAGACACTCCACTGATTCATGTGAAATCTGCCTCCTCCTCTGATGCGTGCAGGATCTGATCGAGCTCCATCTGACCTACTGTAACCACCTGACGGCGCGCGGCCTGCGGACGCTCTCCAGCTTCAGACACTCGCTGCTGTCGCTCAGTCTGTTCGGCTGCTCCAACATCTTCTTCAAGAAGGTCGGCGGGCCGCTGGCGTACGGCGAGGAGGACGACGATCTGGAGGAGGGTCTGCGCCCGCACACGGTGGACCAGAACTTCAGCTTCCAGGGCTTCAACCGTCTGCGTCTGCTGAATCTGGGCGGCCTGACGCCGGAGGTGGACGTGGAGGCGCTGCTAAGGCCGCTGCCGTCGCTGAGCTCTCTGGACCTGTCGGGCGTCCATCTGCCCCGGCCGGCGTTCCTCACGCAGTGGAAGGAGCGTCTGGCGTCTCTGGTGCTGTATAATGTGGAGCTGACGGAGGAGCTGATCCACACGCTGCTGCAGATGAGCCGGCTGAGGTGAGAGAGACGTCTGATCTGTTAACACACATGTGATTCAAAGCTTCCGCTAGATCACGTTTTCCTCCTCTCTGTCCTCAGACATCTGGATATCTCACGAGAGAACCAGAGAACGTCTAAATTCAAGATGACGAGGAAGATCTTGAGCAGCATCGCTCAGGGTTTGGTCAATCTGGTGTCTCTGGACATCTCTGGACACATCATGCTGGATAACTGCACAGTGCCGGCGTTCGAGGACGCCATGGGCCGGCCGAGGTGAAGACGCCCACCGGACACACTCATCCCACAGCGCCGTTCCCTCCGTGTTTATCTGAGCGTGTGTGTTTGTGTGTTTTGCAGCATCGAGCCGTGTAAGAGCAGCATCTACCCGTTCCAGGAGCTGAAGAGGCCGCTGCAGTTCTTGGGGCTGTACAACACCACGCTGTGCACCGTCACACACATACCGGCGTACAAGGTGCCGCACACACACACACACACACACACACACAACGTGTTTGTTAGTGTCCAGTGCTCTAATCGACTTCCCTGTGTGTTCAGGTCACCGGCTCCAAGAACGAGGATCAGATTCTGAACGCTATCGAGGCGTACACCGAACAACGGCCCGAACTCGCCCATCGAGCCATTAACCAGCTGTTTGACATCGCCAGGATTCAGCACTGCAGTCAGCTGCTGCGAGCACTGCAGGTCACACACTAGTGCTGAATATTAAGAGTCCTTTAACCCTTATAAGGTCTTTTTAGACTCCAAACGACGTTTGCTAAAATAAAATAAAAAAATTATCTTTGTCCAAATAACATGAAACTTTGTACAGTTGTTAATCAAAATCGACCCTATTTACTTTGTTAGTGCATATTACTAGTCTTGTGGTAAACAATTAATCCATGCAAGTTAATACACAGAAAAAAATTGTTTGTTGTGGTAATCTTTAATCAAAATCTGAAAAGTTACTTCCGGTCTGGAATGGCGTTCCTTCTCTGATAATGTCAGTTTGACGGCTTGGGTTGAAAACGTGTAGACCACTCCTCTGCAACCGTTCGTCTGCTATGAGCGAGAGATGGAGAGGAGGAGCGCTACAGTAAAACTCTGCCCTCTAATCAACATTCCGTTTCACTTTGAAATACGTCACAACACTGGAGAAAAGTCGTTTGCAACTTCCGGTTCACACGGACTTTAACACTTTCTAGATCTACAAATAAAAAAACAAACTGTGTGATATCTTGTTTTTATGTTAGTGTAGAAAAAAGTCACACTCAGGGTCTTCAGAGAGCCCAGGCAACAAAATGTCATTTTGTTACAAAATAATAGTTTTTTTTAAAACAAATGTAATTTTACTCTGATTATTAATGTTTTTACTCCACATTTGTGCAGTTTTTGGAGGATTTATCATATCTTTTAAATTTATGTAAATGAATATTTTGTTGAGTTGGTTTTTATACAAAAACAGCTTTTTATGTAAAATTCACTTTATAAAAGACCCACATTTCTAACTTTCATTCATGGGGATCACATGATAATTTGAGATGGATTAGTGATGATTTTTGCCCATCTTTTGGAAAATGCAGTTTTAAAAGTAAAAAATGATCAGTTTATCCAGCAGATGCTGCAGAGCTCCACTATGTGCTGTTTGACTGACTGAAACACTCTTTCACAAGGATTTTCAGCTGGATTCATATCTAAATATTATGAAATCACTATTATGACAATAAAAATTACTTTTTGTCAAAGTTTAGCATTTTGTTTTAACTGAAAAATATCAGTTTTTCAAAAATGTTGATCATAATGTAACAATACTGAAAAACAGATTTTTTTTTCGTTACAAAAAATACTAAACTTTGACAAAGTAGCTTTTATTGTTATAATAGTGATTTCATAATATTTAGACATGAATCCAGCTGAAAATCCTTGTGAAAGAGTGTTTCAGTCAGTCAAACAGCACATAGTGGAGCTCTGCAGCATCTGCTGGTGAAAATGATAGTTTTTTTACTTTTAAAACTGCATTTTCCAAAAGATGGACAAAAATCTCACACTAATCCATCTCAAATTATCATGTTATCCCCATGAATGAAAGTTAGAAATGTGGGTCTTTTATAAAGTGAATTTTACATAAAAAGCTGTTTTTGTATAAAAACCTATTTAAAAAAATATTTTGTTACAAAATTACATTTTGTTTTCTGTGGTCTCTGGAGACCCTGAGTGTTCTTCCCTAATGAAGGCCGCACAAGGGTTAAAGATGTGTGAAGTGCAGTCATGTGATCTCTGGCGGCGGTATCGCCAGCGCACACGCGTGTGTCACATGTCACGTGTGTCTGTGTGTTTCAGCTGGTGATCACAGCGCTGAAGACTCATAAATATGACAAGAGCATTCAGGTGACGGGCAGCGCCGCTCTGTTTTACCTCACCAACACGGAGTACCGCAGTGACCAGAGCGTGCGTCTGCGCAGACAGGTCATACAGGTGGTGCTCAACGGCATGGAGCAGTACCAGGAGGTCACGGTGAGGTCACGTGTGTTCACAGGATTATTCTGGCGACCACAGCTGCCAGTTTGTGTTCTGTTTCAGACCGTACTGAGCGTGTGTGTGTGTGTGTGCAGGTTCAGAGGAACTGCTGCCTGACGCTGTGTAACTTCAGTATCCCGGAGGAGCTGGAGTTTCAGTATCACAGAGTCAATCTGCTGCTGCTGAAGATCCTGGAGCCGGCGCGTCAGGACGAGTCCATCCAGCGCATCGCCGTCCACCTGTGCAACGCTCTCGTCTGTCAGGTCGACAACGACCACAAAGAAGCCGTCGGCAAGATGGGATTCGTCAAGGTGCTGTTCAGATGTTCCTTCTGCGCTTAAAGGGGCGGTTCACCTGAAAATGCATATCTTCATTGAAACACTGGAAGATCTTTCTTTCTTTCTATGATCTTACATTTTTTATCTATCCATTGTCACGTTAAAACATGCTAGCATTGTTTAAAATCATGCTAGCAACATACTAGCAATGTGTTAATCATGTTAGCAGCATGCTAATTAATGCTAGCGTGCTAATCATGTTAGCAAACATGCTAATTAATGCTAACAACAAACTAATCATGTTAGCAAAATGTTAATTAATGTTAACAACATGCTAATCATGTTAGCAAACATGCTAATTAATGGTAGCATGCTAATCATGTTACCAAAATACTAATTAATGCTAGCAACATGCTAATCGTGTTACCAAAATGTTAATTCAAGCTAACAACATGGGAACCATGTTAGCAAAATGTTAATTAATGCTAACAACATGCTAATCATGTTAGCAAACATGCTAATTAATGGTAGCATGCTAATCATGTTAACAAAATACTAATTAATGCTAGCAACATGCTAATCGTGTTACCAAAATGTTAATTCAAGCTAACAACATGGGAATCATGTTAGCAAAATGTTAATTAATGCTAACAACATGCTAATCATGTTAGCAAACATGCTAATTAATGCTAACAACAAGCTAATCATGTTAGCAAAATGTTAATTAATGCTAACAACATGCTAATCATGTTAGCAAACATGCTAATTAATGGTAGCATGCTAATCATGTTAACAAAATACTAATTAATGCTAGCAACATGCTAATCGTGTTACCAAAATGTTAATTCAAGCTAACAATATGCTAATCATGTTAACAATATGTTAATCATGTTAACAAAATGCTAATTCATGCTAACAACAAGCTAATCATGTTAGCAAAATGTTAACGGTGTGCTAAATCATGTTGGCAACATTTGTAACATGTTAAATAATGCTAGTAAAATGCTAATCATGTTATGCAAAATGTTAACAGTGTGTTAAATCATGTTAGCAACATTTGTAACATGTGAAACAATGCTAGCACCATGCTAATCGTGTTAGCAAAATGCTAACAGTGTGTTAAATCATGTTAGCAACATTTGTAACATGTTAAATAATGTTAACAAAATGCTAATCATGTTAGCTAAAAAAATGCTAATTCATGCTAACATGTTAATCATGTTAACAAAATGCTAACAGTGTGCTAAATCATGTTAACAACATTTGTAACATGTTAAATCATGATAGTAAAATGCAAACAACGGTAGATCATGCTAGCAGCATGTTAACAATTTCCTGCTAATCATGTTAACATGATAAATCATGCTGACATGATAAAAAAATACTAACAACATGCTAATCATGATGTCAACGTGCTAATCAAGTTAGCCAATTGTTAAATTATAACAACATGCTTATATATGTTAATGTTAACAACATGCTAGCTACATGCTAAATAAGTTTAGCAACATGTCAGCAATGTACTATCATGGGAATCATGTTAGCAACATGCTATCTATCTGCAAAATCATGCTAGCAACTTGCGTCTGTCTGTCTCTCTGACTGTTTTTCTGATAGACTCTCTTTCCTTCAAAACCCTTAAACTACTTTAAGCTTCAATCTGAAAACCTTCAAACTTCAAGATTTTAAAACTTCAAACTTCAAGATTTTAAAACTTCAAACTTTCTGGTCCAGCTTTCTAAAGCTAGTTCTTCTGGCGCTTGAATGGGTTAAAGCATTAGCGTGATTAAGAGCGTGAACATGTAACGTAACGCTAGCCAAATTATGACGGGAAAACGGATGCTGCGTTAATTCTGTTCAATATCTTTAACCTGGTAAACTGTAAAAATTAATTGCATGCTTTAACACAATAATTTTGACAGCACTAATTTATATGCATTTATTTACCAGTTCTAATACATAAAATGAATTTGTCTAACACTGTTTTACAGTGAAGTGACAATAATTGGCATATGGGAACTGCAGTGATGCGTTTCCTGTTTGAAGAGGAGATATTGATAGTTTTGGTCCGTTTCCTGTAATGATGTGATTTCTCATCTAACGGTTTGTCTGGTTTGTGTCACAGACGATGCTGAATCTGATCCAGAAGAAGCTGCAGGACAGAATGGTGCGTCATTACCGAACTCTGCTATAGGTTTAGTTCACTGGGTTTCTGTATGTGGGCCATTCTACAGAATTGAGTGCAAACTGCTGCCCACAACTGTTCAGAGCTGTGTTAGATAACCATGTGCTGATCAGCATCTTCGAGCCGCTCAAAAGTGTCTGAAACAGTCACGACCGAAACATGCCATCATTGTTCTGGTGACAAAAGTGAACACAATCATTTATTTGGGGGAAATAAACATAATTTTAGTACAGTTATGCAAATCATTAGTATTCTAATATGTTTTAGTGTGCGAGTTAAATTGTGTCATGTGATGCGGTCACTACCAACACATCACTGTCACTACCGAACATGTGCATCACGACCGAAACATGGGATGTTTTATCAAAAATAAAGTATATAGAATGATCAACTCAGATGTTATTATAGTGTTTGGTTCAATGTTTATTCAAACTATTGAATCTTCACTTTGAAATCAGTTTGATAAACTTTATGAGTTTTACAAAGAAAGATTGGATTCAAAATACAACAAATCTCATAAATTACACTTGAAATATTGTTAAAATTGTAATTGTTATTGATTTACCTGTGAAAACTTAGCAAAAAATATACAAGGTAGATGTAAACAAAATCTTAATAGGTCAATGTGACCCTTCTTATTAAATTATTTATTATTGTGTTTCGGTAGTGACAAATTTGGGGCGATGAAAAATATTCCAAAACTTTCTGAAAATATAGTATGAGAATTAACTGCACAATTACTAGAAATGTGAATCTTGGACATTATACAATTTGCATACATACAAAATTTGTGGAAAAAGACACTTTTTTTCAAGACGTTTCCGACTCTGACTTTGAACCAGTTCTGCAGAATGATCCATACACACGAGAAACACTGCAATGCGACTTTATTATTCCAGTGAATGTGTGTTTTATGACGTCACGAGTGTTTGATGGCGTTTCCTGTCGTGTGTTCAGTGTGATCAGGTGATGGAGTTCTCCTGGAGCGCGCTGTGGAACATCACCGACGAGACGCCGGATAACTGCCAGATGTTTCTGGAGTGTAACGGCATGAACCTCTTCCTGGAGTGTCTGAAGGTGCGCGGTCGATCACATGTTAGCGTATCGCTCTCACGGTCTCTGTACGGCCGTGTTCGGCAGGTTTGGATTAAAGTGAACTCTAATGTTCAGTGGAATAAGTGTGAACGCTTCAATCTGAACCACACCAGAAAAGCTGCTTTAAGTGTATATGCCGCGTTCCAAACACACTCTGAATAACCTTTAGCGTCACGTGACCCGTTTTCATCTGCTCTTACGTCACCCGTCTGATTTCCGCAGGAGTTTCCTGATAAACAGGAACTGCACCGAAACATGCTGGGGCTGCTGGGTAACGTGGCCGAGGTGAAAGCGCTGAGACCGCAGCTGCTGACGAAGCAGTTCATCAGCGTGTTCAGGTGTGACCGTCGTTCAGTGTGTGGGTCAGAGGTCAGTGTGAGTGTGTGTGACGCTCTCTCTCTCTCTCAGTGAGCTGCTGGACAGTAAGGCGGACGGCATCGAGGTGTCCTACAACGCCTGCGGAGTTCTGTCGCACATCATGTTTGACGGGCCCGAGGCCTGGGACATGGAGGAGCCCAAGAGGTCACATGTCATGGACAAAATGTGGGCGGCCATCCGGAGCTGGGACGTTAGCTCGCGACGCAACATCAACTACAGGTGCGTGAGGCTGAAATACAGCTCGATCCGCAAATGACTCGAGAGATCACTGACCGCCTCACTGTCCGTCTGCAGGTCGTTTGAGCCCATCCTGCGTCTCCTCCCTCAGAGCGGCGCTCCGGTCAGTCAGCACTGGGCCACATGGGCGCTTTATAACCTGGTGTCAGTTTACCGTGAGTATTTCACATATACATACTTATACTTTTTATTGCGATGAGCCTGAACTCCTCGTGATGACGGACACACTGTTCTCACTGCAGCGAGTAAATACTGCCCTCTGCTGATCAAGGAGGGAGGAATCATTCTGCTGCAGAAAGTTCTAGAGCTGGAATCTTCACACCAAGAGACCAAGGACATGGCGCGGTACTGACACACACACACACAGTAGCTTTATAGGGTTAATTAAAGTTATGGTAATAATTGTACTCTCAGTAACCCACAATTATGAATTAATTACACTGATTTCAATCTGGCATAAAAGTGGCACATAAACCAGCGAGTCATGAATTTGACTCTGAATCGTGACTCTTTTGAGCAGTTGATTCATGAGTTATCCTCATGCTGAATGTTCGTCTCGTCACATGTGAGTTTCCAGCTGATTTGTCGTGTGTTTGTGTGCAGGAAAGTGATGGATCAGTGTGAGAACTTCAAGGAGGATCCCATGGACACCAGCAGGTAAAGGTGCAGCGGACTTCATCTGATGATGATGATGATGATGATCCTCACTGGCACTGACGGCACGGATCAGGACGAGGACGTCACGCTGCTCTCCTACAACACACGTCTGTCACACTACAGTGAGGTCACGAGTGTGTGTGTGTGTGTGTGTGTGTGTCGGGCTTGTTTCTGTGTTGCACATGGACAGCAGTGACAGCTGCGTCATTCTAGGGGTGTTTTCTTTCTGTTTTTATTTGTGCCCGAGTGAATGTGTGTGTGTGTGTGTGGAGGACGATCTGCTCGTGTCCTTGTCAGGATCAACCTTGATTATTTGTCTGGCGTCTTCAGAGAGACGGACCCGTGCGTTTCTCTGCCGTATAAGCTTCTCTCCGTGATCATCAAGCCCGGGATCGATCAGAAAGCGCCGTCGAGCCGCTCGGTTCCTCTCCTCGTGTCGGGAAGAAAGTTCTCTGGGTTTGTTCCGTCTGGATGTTTTTTATTGAAACTATTAAAAGACTCCCGGATGGAAATCTCACACACGTTCTCAGAATTCAATCACACATCTGTCATTAAAGCGATTATCTTTTGGGGAAGTTCATCGTTTTTTGTTTGTTTCTTCTGTTGTATTTTTAATCATATTCACTTTTTATTTGCAATCTCATTATGAAGCTGATCGGTACGCAGTCGGAGTCAGCGTTTGCGTGCGTTTATCTCCAGGAACGATGATGGTTTATCAGACATGCTTTTATCTGTGCTGTTAAATTGTTTTTCTACACGGTTTTGAACTGCAATAAAACCATGATGTACTGAAGTAAGATGTCCACACAACACTGGGTGTAAAGAGAGATTAATAATAATAATAATAGTTGTCAAACACTCTGTTACAGTCGTCTGGCTGCTGTCTTTATTTCTCACAGATGATGATGATGATGATGATGATGTCATTATAACTCATCAAGTGTGTTTTTAGATCAGTGATGATGTTAAACTTCTCTTTTCAACAGTTTCAGCTGTTCTAATATTTAAATCTTTGTGCTTTTAGGTTAAAAAGGTTTAAACCTTTTAGGGGAAAATGTTAGACAAGGTTTTTTTCCTCATTTGTATAAATGTGTAAGAACAACAAAGTGTGATTGTCTCATGACGTCATGGTTCATGCGTGTCAGAACCGGATTACTGACTGCTGCTGGAGCCGGATCAGGATCAGGATCCGGATCAGCCCGTCTCTGCACCGCAGGTAAGACTCAGGTGATTAATATGGAGCACAATTATTCATTAGGCAGGAAATCTCTGCACTTTTGTACACTGAGTAAATGAGAACAAACAGAACAGAAGCCTGTACTTCACAATAATGACATCTAAACCATTTAAACTGGCAGAACTACTATAGAGCATTTCAAATGTCTCAATGTGTGTCTATTTTTACTTCTATATTTTATCATTGCCCTGTCCTTTAGTTTCAGTATATATCATGGTATATGCATGGTACTCTTATGTATTCAGTTATAGCTTGTAATATAGTTCTGGGTAGTAATTGATTTCATGTAATCTGGATTATGTCGTCAGACTCCAAAGGTTTAGTACTTGTAATTAGATTATATTATGTTTTAAAATGCTCATGATGAGATTACAGTTATTTTTTTTATGGAGTACATGCATACATGTTATTCTCACAATGGCAGTAAATTATTCAAAATGTATTGTTCTTTTTACTCTCTTAAATTTTACTTTCTAAATAATCCTAAACTGTTTATCTTTGGCTGTGTTCACAATATAGAATGGTCATGTAAGTAAATTTGTGATGCTTCTAAAATTATACAGTTTGAGATGAATAATTATGCAAGTTACTAAACACTGCTGATATATAGCTGTGAAACACTGACCTTCACAAATTATTGTTTTCATGCTTATTATTGTTTTTTATGTAACGCAGGGATTCCCCCCAAAATATTTTGTCAGACAAATCCTTTTTGATTACAATATTTACTTATCAAAAAGTAGTCAGAATGCATTAAAATGAGTAAGATTTCATTACTAACTACAATTTTCGTCATGTTATTTGTAATCAGTACCAGACTACAGTTTTCAAGTAATTGCAAATTCATTCTCGGGTTTGGTAAATAAAATTTTTGCTTTTGTGTACAGACGTGTTTTTATATTATTTTTTTTAATTAATGTTATTAATATGGAACCCCTTTTCTGTCACATAAGAAAAACATCATAACTCATTTGACGTAAAAAGTCGAGATTATAACATACTAAATCATAATTACGAGATAAATCGAAATTATGATAAATCATGAAACGTCATAGTTTAAAATGTAGTTATAATTATGACGTATTTGGACTTAATTTCGATTTATGTCCTAATTATGATTTACAAATGCGTGATTTTTTTCTCTAATGTGGCGTGAATTGTTCCATATTGTCGCGATCGCGCGCCCGGAGACTGACAGGAAAAGGCGCGAATTTCTGAGGTAAGACTCTTCACGATAAATATTACCTTTCCTGAAGGTTTAAGAAACCAAACTGAATATTGAGTGCTTTATGATGTTTGGTTGGGGGTCAAGGTACAGGTAAGCAGTCACCGTGTGCTTCAGACGAGAGATTTCATTCACTCTTTTTGATTGTTGGTTGATGCAGAAGTTTACCATTAAAGAAAACTCGATGTTGACATTTTGACGAGAAAATGACTTTTAGATACTTGTTACTGACATGAAACAAAACATTCATCATGTTAACAGTACATAATTTATACTTTATTCATTGTATTCACAAATGTCTACACATGTTTGTGATTATTTTTAAATAAAATAATTCCACTCTTGTACATATGCTGAAGCTTGAGCAGCAAAGCTAACTACATGGTGACTATAGAGGTGAACATTATAGCCATATGTACATCATTTAAGCATAGGTTATTGTACAAGGATTTTTATTTATTTAAATAATTTACTTATTTTTCAGCTGCGGAGTTGAGTTGTAATCTGTACATACACTCTCACAAACGCACAGTTTTGTCTCATTAGCCTTATGCAGCCATATACCGTACATGTTTTTCCATTCCAGACTCTCAGATGCGCTCAGAGACACATGATAATGTTCTGCTCGTTTTCTGTTCTTTTGCAGGACGTCACAAATGCAGACGGATCACTCATCGTCAAGCCACTGAATCAGTGACCCTTAAATGTCAATCAGACTTTCTCAAGGCAGCTGGAGCATCAACATGACCTGCTTCAGCATTGCCCTCATGCAGATAATCCAGCCGTTTTGAGGGATCATTGCAGTCCTACATGTCAGGAATCGCTTTGGAGAGCGAGCAGTCTGTGGCCTCTTCTTTAGTGCTGGATGATCCAGCATCTTCAGAGCTTGTGTTGTCTTTCTCCTTTTCACCCTCTGTTATTTCTTTCTCATCCTCGGTCTCGATGGGCAGCAGTGGGGTCAGATCCAGGAAGGGTTTGTGGCGTGGAGTCATAGGTTTGACTGTGTTTTGGGCTTGGATTTGGCTGTTATCGCTTACTGGGTTTGGTTTAAGTTTTGGTGCATCTGTCCGGGTTGGAGTTGATGTTACAGCAGCATCTTTGACAATCGTCGGCAAGTTTTCCTCCCATGCTGGACAATCCTCACTTATTTCAACCGGTAAAAACTCTTCTGAAAAGTCAGCGTCGTCAGCGAATGGTTGAGGATCGCTCGCCCGTTGTTCTGTACGTATTGGCGCAGGTTCTTTGAAAGTAACCCAAGGAGTCCTGACGACTTCAATCTCTTCTTCTCTCTCCATCCGCTCGACAGGTTCGCAGGGTGACGAAGATGCGCTGTTTCTAAAGAAATCCGTGATTTCTTCCAGCTCTTCTCCATGATTTTCCACTTCCGCTGTGTGGTATTCCACGAATCCAGTGAGTCTGAAAGGGTCATGCCGTTCTTCGGGACGCCTGAAGTCGTTCTCCGTGGCTTGAGTCTCAACCTTGAGCACAAACTTCTCCAGATAGCCTCTGTCCCCGTAGTCGGACTCTTGACTGTGGAAGGATTTCTCAGAGGTCACGCTCTCGACGTCATCGTCCTTCTTCTTCCTGGTCCTGACGGCGTCCGCATACAGATCCGAGTACAGAAACGCCAAGGCTTTGGGCTCCTCAAGCAAGTTGAGGTCGATGATTTTCTGAGGACCTTCGGGAAGGTATATGGGAGTGAGGACCGACTCCTCGCTTCCAAACAAGGCGCTGCCGCTTTCCTTAAGAGAGGATTTGGAAGGCTCCCTTCCCTTTTGGCCAACACTCGCAGCAGTATCGAGACTGTGTGGCTCACCGCCTCCGCCGTAAAACACATCGTCCAAGTCTTCGCCAGAAATGTCTAGCATACTCGCAGCTGAGGAGACACCGGGGCCTGGTTCCACATCAGGAGCATTATCGGCATCTTCTGTGATCTTTTCCTCCGTTTGCTGCTGGGCTTCTTCGACAGGCGCCACTCCCGATGGCGCTTGATTGTCAAGGAGCGTGAACTTCTCAAAGTAGTCTTCAGCTGTCGCGCCTCTAGGAGGCACTTGGAGATGAGGGAATGAGACTAAGGGCTCTGGTATCACTGAAGGGATCTTCTCAGTTTCTGAATGAACATCCAGCTCGGGTTCATCTTGGATCTCTGTGGATTTCACGGTAGGTGTCTCCTCAAGGTAGTACAAATTGTCTTCCAGACCTTTGCTCTCCTCTTCGTCCACCGTGGACACTTTCGGCGAAGCGATGATGTTTAGTATCTCGGATCCTTCAGAGACTAGACTGAACAGACGCTCTTCTTTTAGATCTGCTGTTTTGTGCTCTTCTGCTCCCTCTGCCAGCGTCACATTAGGCACGGACACTTCAACCATTGCCGGTCTCTCTGCTTCCGCCAGGATCTGAAGACTGACTTGCGGAAGAGTCTTTGTTTTCTTAGATCTTTGCTTTTTCTTCCTTCTGCTCATCAGTTCTTCGTCCATAATGAACACAATCCTGCCAGCCGTTCCAGAAGTGCAGGGAGAGTATGCAGGTTCTGCATTGAATTCGGAAGCCCACGGCGTAGAGCAGCGGCTGGAAGCAGTTTCCCAAACAATCCCGCTGTCTTCGCTCTGGACCGTGACCATGGAGAAGGATGGATCCATCATCAGGCAGTGGAGTTTGGGCTTTACAGCACCATCCTGGACGACCTCTCTCAGACTGCAAGGTATTTCACACCAAATTCATCATTGAGAAATTTCATTAGTCTGATATTTTTGAAGTTATGTCGGAAAAGTAATGCATGTAATCCTACTCATGAAAGTCCCTGATCTCCTCTAAGCTCTCTAATGTTCTCACCTGTTGCTCAAATCCTCCAGCATGTCGTTCAGCGGTTCCGGTTCTTCCGCCGGCGTGTCGTCCTGCAGTGCTGTCATCTGGCTCTCCGGATCCATTATTTCCATTTTCTTGCAGGCTGCATTAATCAGAGGCGCTTCGCAGGCGAACGGGTCGCTCTCTTCATGTCATTTCAGCTGTGGGAACGTTCTCTTGCTCAGCATTATCTGTAAATAGCCTGACACGGGCGTCCCGTCTTCAGCTGCAGAATGCGGTGAGGAGGCGCAGTGCATCTACTTGCAGGTGTCAGTCATTCTCAAAAGGTGAATTTTTTAATTGTGCTGGAAGACTTTGGTAAGAGTTGTGCACCTTTATCTGGTGTCACATTATGAAAACAGGCATTGGGTTTTTTTGCCTCTCCTTGCCAAACCTAAAAATACTTCAGGGATACGTGAGCTTCTCGGAGGCGCTGCGGGTCACGACGAGTTCAAGGGAAACGGACTCTTCGTAGATGTTTAACACCATTAAACTGCAGCGTTCAAGAGACCAATCAGAATGAGGTACGGCATCAGCGGCGTCACCCTGAGATCCGGTGGCTTCTGAAAGGCTGTTTTTGGGTGTTGTGTTGCAGCGGTAAATCAGTGCAACAGCTGATTTTATTTGCATTTATATCTTTAGATTTATTCTGAATCGCACATTTTCCCAACGAGAGATTCTCTTTTTAGAGTTCACATGGTTATGGAAAGTGTGAAATTTCTATTGTAAATACATTCTTATTATGCTCAGTTGTAAAATATTTAATTGCTTTTGTGAGTGTATGAACTGGTGAAAATGTGTGTGAAGAGAAGAAAATCAATCTGAACCTGTTGAAAGTCTAAAGATGCATTTAAATCTGTTCATGTGTGATGAAAAACAGATGCAGGGTTCCTGATTCTGCATCACCTGCTGATGTCTGTCACTGCAGAAATATGTGAGTGTGTAACACAAGATCAGGTGAAATCAGAAACTTAAAGAGTGTGTGTGTGTGTGTGTGTGCAGATGCTTTGTTGACGTAATTGAAGTCATCAGTAAATGATGACAGAATTTTATTTTTTGAGTGAACTATCTCTCTTGAATATTATTCAGCCTAATTAGGCTACTATTTACAAGAACTGGTTCATACTTAATTTTTGACCATAGCGTGATAAATGGACAAATTAATCGTGTGTTGCATTTCCGGCTCGTGTCCACTAGAGGGCAGAAGCAGACGGACTGGATGTGAGTGTTATGATCGCCTTTACTGACTTTAAATCTGCGTGTAGCTCAAGTGTGTGACACCATAACACACAACATGTAGTATCTGAACCTCTCGTGTCGGAAGCAGCCCACTGTGTGAGGGTGATGGCCGGAAGTGACGGAACACGTGTACTGTCCGTGATGTCAGAGTTCGTCGCGATGGAGAGTGACGCGAGTGCGTGATGACGTCGTGCGGCGAAGCGGAGATGATAAATGAGATGACAGACAGAAGGAGGGAGAGACAGATGTGAGAGAGCTGGGATAAATCATCTGATTGATCGCCTGGTCGCTGCGGGAGGAGGATGCTGATGGTCTGGATGAGCGCTGAGGTACTGTCGGTGTTCAGCATCACTGCGCGTCTGCATCTGCACGCGATGTGTTGATCATCTGCCCGGATCATATTCTCTAATTCTTCACCATGAACCGCGGCGTCAAGCGTCAGCGCGCGAGCGGAGCGACTCGATTCACGGCGGACTGAATCACATTCGAGAGAATCGCGAGCAAATCAGCAGAAAACAGAAGATCTGTGAGCCAGCAAAATGGGGTATGTTACCATGATTCTGCTGTGTTTTACTACAGCTGCTGCTGCTTCAGTGTGTGGAGCTCATTACAACACAATCATGCTTTGGTTAATCATAATTATGACATACTAAGTCATGTTATTAGACGAAAAGTCGAAATTATGGCAGATGCAAGAAATGGAAATGATAGATAATAGAAATGATTTCGACTTTCATATCATAATTATGGCTTCCCATGTCATCGGTATTATTTAGTTCGTCATAATTATGATTTACCACAGCATGATTGTGTTTCTTATGTGGCAGAATAGGGTTTTTAGGTACTTTGACAAATAAACTCTTGTCATATTTACTCTCAGATCGTTCATAGAATAATACCGCGGTGTTACCGTGTGTACCGTGACAGTCGTGTGGATCCTCGAGTCTTGGAGTTTGACTATCATAATTTAAACTTTTATGTCATAATTATGACAAAAAAAAAATCTAAATTTACCTTCATAATTATGACATAAAAAGTCGAAATTGACGTCATAATTATGACATAAAATGTCGAAATTTACCTTCATAATTGTGACATAAAAAGTCGAAATTTATCTTCATAATTATGACATAAAATGTCGAAATTTACCTTCATCATTGTGACATAAAAAGTCGAAATTGACCGTCATAATTATGACATAAAATGTCGAAATCTACCTTCATAATTATGACATAAAATGTCGAAATTTACCTTCATCATTGTGACATAAAAGTCGAAATTGACCGTCATAATTATGACATAAAAAGTCGAAATTGACCGTCATAATTATGACATAAAATGTCGAAATTTACCTTCATAATTGTGACATAAAAAGTCGAAATTTACCTTCATAATTATGACATAAAAGTCGAAATTGACCGTCATAATTATGACATAAAAAGTCGAAATTGACCGTCATAATTATGACATAAAATGTCGAAATTTACCTTCATAATTGTGACATAAAAAGTCGAAATTTACCTTCATAATTATGACATAAAAAGTCGAAATTGACGTATTAATTATGACATAAAAAGTCGAAATTTACCTTCATAATTATGACATAAAAAGTCGAAATTGACCGTCATAATTGTGACATAAAAAGTCGAAATTGACCGTCATAATTGTGACATAAAAAGTCGAAATTTACCTTCATAATTATGACATAAAAAGTTGAAATTGACCGTCATAATTATGACATAAAATGTCGAAATCTACCTTCATAATTATGACATAAAATGTCGAAATCTACCTTCATAATTGTGACATAAAGTCGAAATTTACCTTAATAATTATGACATAAAAAGTCGAAATTGACCGTCATAATTATGACATAAGTCGAAATTGACGTAATAATTATGACATAAAATGTCGAAATCTACCTTCATAATTATGACATAAAATGTCGAAATTTACCTTCATAATTATGACATAAAATGTCGAAATTGACCATCATAATTTACTTGTCAAAAATGACTTTGTTATAGTTGACAAAAAGTTGAAAATGACTTCATAATTATGACAAAAAAAGCTGAAATTATGATATTAAGAAGAATTATGACTTGTATCAGTATTTTGACTTTCATGTATGACTTAGTCTGTCAGTTTTAAATTATGATTTAGAGAAGCATAACGTTTGCCCTTATGAGGTGGACATGTGCCAGGTCAGTTCTGAGCTCAGTGTTCATGAGTTCAGTCATACGCAGCGTGTCGGCGTTATGTTATGTTGGGTTGTTTTCCCTCCACTTTCCCGGCCGGAGCGAGGCAGTGTTCCAGGAGCAGGGCCAAAAATAGCAGCGGTATCTGAAGTGTGCTTCTCTCGAGCAGCCGAACGCAGGCCGATTGGCTCAGGCCCAGATGATGTCATCACTCCGAGTGATGATGTCACGGTGAAGTTTATCGGAGGTGTGATCGGCTCTGAACTCGGTGTGGAACCCGTTTGAGCCCAAATATTTGAAGTTTGTACTTCAGTAATCAATAACTTTCACGGTGCTCTGGGTCACATGACATGCAGGTAAAGAAGGTTCGTTTTTGAGATTTCTGTTAAATGCACTGAAGTGCTGATTGTGAATCACTGCTGTTATGATCAGACGCACTGATATTAATATCAGAATGAACAGAGCTCACTGATAATAGAGCTCAGATCTCCTTATTCATAGGAAATGTTTTACATGAATGAAAGAAAACCTGCTTCCACAGCAGTTGTGCTGGAAATGACATGTTTAGATGTTTGTGCGGGCGTGTGATTGGTTGGATGGTGACTGCACTGTGAGCAGATGGACCGGCTCACCCTTGGCCTGTGTGTGCGTGCGTGTGTGTGTGTGCGTGCGTGTGTGTTCATTAACACAATGTGAGTGTGTGTGTGTGTTAGAACTGCTGATGTCAAAGCCTCATCAGCCAGTTTGACTGTTATCTGTGTGTGTGTGTGAGAGAGACAGAGACTCACACACACGTGTTTGAACAATGCCTCAGAGTGTTGTAGTCAAGTTCAGTGACAGCCGTGTGTGATAAGAGCTGATTTCCTCCAGACCAAACACACACACACACACACACACATCACTTCAGCTCCATCAGTCTGTTATGAATCACGTTCACACTCGTCACACTTTATTACCGTTTCTCCATCATCATACAAATCATTTGGAATAAACGCTGCAATATTCCATAAAAAACAAGGACTGTCCATTTCAGTTCTTAAAGTAAGCACGTAATTAAAGTACAAAAGATCTGATCCAGATGGAGATGTGTGTTAATGTGATTAATTACAGGATAAAGGAGTGTGTGCTGTTAAATAAGAGCTGTGAGACTCCGGAGACTCGATCCGTCTGACCCACATTCACTCCTTTCCTCTGGTTCTGCAGCGATTCACTGAACAGAACGTGATTGCTGTGATTAACTGTGTGTGAGCGTCTGCGGTCGCTGGAATAAAGCAGATAAGATGAGGAACAGGGAAGCTCGCTTTGCATGCTGGGATTTCCGTGCGTCCGCTCGTGCCAGACGGCACCGGCCAGATGAACTGATAACAAACGCGGCTCTTATCTAGACACAGATTAACTCTAGTCTTGGACTAAAGCGATGTGTTAATAGTCATTCTCACAGAAAATCCTTCATAATCCAGGACGAGTCCTAATCTGACTGTGTGGATCGGATCTGTCAGCTGATGTGAGGGAGGATTGTGGGTAACGGGGGCTGTGGTTTCCCATCATGCACTGTGTGTGTTTCCTGCAGAGAGCAGCCGATCTTCAGCACCAGAGCGCACGTCTTCCAGATCGACCCCAACACCAAGAAGAACTGGGTTCCCACCAGCAAACACGCCGTCACCGTCTCGTACTTCTACGACAGCACCCGCAACGTCTACCGCATCATCAGCCTCGACGGGTCAAAGGTCAGGCCGCTTGATCAGCCGAAGTACTTAAAGTCCTGCTGAGATCTTGTTGTGAACGGGCCTTTAAATCTTCAATTCTTAAAGTCATGCACTGCAAAATCTTGATTTAAGAATGTTTATTTATTTGTGCTGGAAAACAAGATACATTTACTGGAGAAGAGAAATGAATAAAGATATTAAGTCTTGTTTAATGAATTGATGAATATTTCTTCATGTCTCTTTCCATTTATTCCTTAAACTTTCTTTACTCTTAAAAGCCTCGTTCACCCTGTCAGTCCAAATCTGATTTTTGTGCATATCTGATTGGAATCCGATCGTATTTAGCGAGTGTTAAAGGGTTAGTTCACCTAAAAGTGAAAATTCTGTCATTTATTACTCACCCTCATGCCGTTCCACACTCATAAGACCTTCATTCATCTTCAGAACACAAATTAAGATATTTTTGATGAAATCCGATGGCTCAGTGAGGCCTGAGCAATGACATTTCCTCTCTCAAGATCCATTAATGTACTAAAAACATATTTAAATCAGTTCATGTGAGTACAGTGGTTCAATATTAATATTATAAAGCCACGAGAATATTTTTGGTGCGCCAAAAAAACAAAATAACGACTAATATAGTGATGGCCGATTTCAAAACACTGCTTCAGGAAGCTTCGGAGCGTTATGAATCTTTTGTGTCGAATCATGATTCGGATCGCGTGTCAAACTGCTGAAATCACGTGACTTTGGCGCTCCGAACCGCTGATTCGACACGCTGATTCATAACGCTCCGAAGCTTCCTGAAGCAGTGTTTTGAAATCGGCCATCACTATATAAGTCGTTATTTTGTTTTTTTGGCGCTCAAAATATTCTCGTGGCTTTATAATATTAATATTGAACCACTGTACTCACATGAACTGATTTAAATATGTTTTTAGTACATTAATGGATCTTGAGAGAGGAAATGTCATTGCTCAGGCCTCACTGAGCCATCAGATTTCATCAAAAATATCTTAATTTGTGTTCTATAGAGGAATGAAGGTCTTATGAGTGTGGAACGACATGAGGGTGAGTAATTAATGACATTATTTTCATTTTTGGGTGATCTAACCCTTTAACGGCTAAAAAAAAAATCACGATTTGTGCAAATCCGCTACATTCATAAATGTTTTGAAATCCTATTCAAATCTAATTTCTGGAAATCAGTTTTTAGACCGCACTTTTGCATGGTTTGTCGACAGCAAGTAGTCCAGCGCAGCGACTGCACATCGTCATGATGTAAATAACCGATATCACCGGAGGGTGTTCACCTCACTTTTAAATCACTAATCTGAAAGTGAAAGTAAAATGCGTACGTCCACACAGGCATTCATAACGATGCGGAGCAGATATATTGCCAAATAGGTGCTTTTACATTTCACTTTGAAACCAAATCTTCCGCCATCGTCTCGTCAGTCGGCTCCTCTCTCTTGTGATGAATGACTGCTGCTGATCTGTGCTGCGACTCGTGCTGAATTGAGCAGATGCGTTCAGTTTTTAATTGTAGTGTCTGTTCTCTAACTGAACTAAATGATTTTTATTACTGTAAATAATCTAAATGACGGTGGGGGCGGTGCTGAACGCTGTCAACACCGACTATCGCAGCAAGCCTAATGTAAATAAGACAACATCTGTATTGCAGTCCCCTACATCTTGTTGCTGTTTGTTGTTGTTTTTGGTGTACGTCTACCAACACAACTAAACAAAATAATTTACTAGAGGTTCTGACAAAATGTTAATTGTTGCAATCTATTTTAAAATGTTTAATTCAGTTGAATTATTATTATTTTTTTATTGTTTTGAGTGAATGATTCAATGACTCACTCAAAGAGTTTCATTATTGGTTGATTCAGTGTTTTTAAACGAATCTCTTGAACGAATGATTCAATGACAGATACATTTTTTAACAGTCACTTGTCGCCACTTACTGGTGTACCGATATAATCTTTATTTGAAGCATCAAGTTGCTTTCAACAGGTGATTTGCTCTATTTTGATCATTTCAGATCAGATTCCAATCAGATACACAAATAATCGGTTTTGGACTGACAGATCCTAACCTAACCTTCATCAGACCTGCTGAAGCCCTTTCCAGAGTGCTGATGAATGTAAACATGATGTTCTGTGTTCTGCAGGCCATCATCAACAGCACCATCACCCCCAACATGACCTTCACCAAGACCTCGCACAAGTTCGGGCAGTGGGCCGACAGTCGGGCCAACACCGTCTACGGCCTCGGCTTCTCCTCCGAGGCTCATCTCAGCAAAGTCAGAGCTGCTTCTCACTCATTATGACAATAATGATTTCAATCAATTCTCATGTAGATTCTTAAATCCAAAGATTGATCTTTTATGTTGTTTTCAGCTGATGCGTGAACAAAACTTCACTAAACATATTATTTGTAGCTCCTGCCGTCCAATATTTACAATAATCTTTGATATAAAACAAAATCTCAGCATTCAAATTCTTTGTTTAATTACTAAATTCAGTCAATAAATGTGTTTTTGTGGCTCTTTAATGTGTGCTGACAGATCGCTGAACCGAAATAAACATGAATGAACAGCAGAAGGAATGTTGAAAGATACAGAACAACTTACTGAAATGAATCTCGTGTAATCCATCAAAGAGTGAAAAACTGCAGAATATCGAATCAAATTGACTCAAGATCAGAACTGAATCGAATTGCGAGCTTGTGAATTGAAGCGTGTGTCCAGCTGACGTGTCTTGTGTTGTTTTCCGTCTGTCTGCAGTTTGCTGAAAAGTTCGCAGAGTTCAAAGAAGCCGCGCGGTTGGCGAAAGAGAAATCTCAGGAGAAGATGGAGTTGACCAGCTCGCCCTCACAGGTATAAACCGCACCAAACCACCATGAACCTGTTTGTACTTCTGCTGTACTTGTCAAACTATTTACTTCCTCAATCACATTGTCTCTCAAGCGCAAACCGGTCTCGTGCTTTCCGCGCTTAAAGGTAAGGATCAAACGCACATTTAGAACATCCTTAAAACCTCCAAACCCAACCTGTGAGACCCACAATCCAGTTAAACCATCCTACAGGATCCAGCAGCTGATCCAATCCATCCCAGACTTCCCTTCAATCCCAACATGAGTCCTTCCTGACACTCTAGCATCCCCTGCTGGACGATAACTGTGATTAATACTCACTTTATTATCATGAGATGTTGTCATTTCTCTCATGATGTCGTTTAATTCTCTAAAACAAACAGATCTGGAGTGCGTCGAAGGTAAGACTGAAGCAGACGATCCTGAACTCTCACCCCTGATATTTTAGTCATTGGTGAATGTCGGTTTTGTGTTGTAGAATATGTTTTCATCGTGACAGTACTTTATATCATAATTCCTACTAGAACAGAGATTCGTCCTGCCAAGAGGCAACATGTTTTTCCAGAAATGGTTCATATTTGTGGATGTGTAAAGATTGATTCAGATGAATTCAGTTCTCATCAAAACAATGCAAAACAATCAGGCACACTTACAAATCATGATGTGTTTGAACTGAATTTAATGCTGATTTGCTCTGCGTCTGAACAGCAGGATGAACGAGATTATTTTACGTTGGGCGAAACATGCATAAATGGTTCTTCAGCTACATGGTTATTAATAATGATGCATTTAATTTAATTGTTTTCCAAAGCTGAAAGTGCTTCACAATCAACACAAACAGGACAAATACAGTATAACGATTTTTTGTTTTGTTTTGTTTAAAACAGAGATCTCAATTCTCCCATGATTCTGAACACACAACTAAACTAAATAATTTACCAGAGGTTCAGACAAAATGTGAATTGCTGCAATCTATTTAAAAATGTTTAATTCATTTGAATTGTTATTATTTTTTAATTGTTTTGAGTGAATGATTCAATGACTCACTCAAAGAGTTTCATTACTGGTTGAATCAGTGTTTTTAAACAAATCTCTTGAACGAATGATTCAATGACAGATACATTTTTTAACAGTCACTTGTCGCCACCTACTGGTGTACCGATATAATCTTTATTTGAAGCGTGAAGTTGCTTTCAACAGGTGATCTGCTCTATTTTGATCGCTACTGTAGACATCAGTGTTTATAACTGAACTATAAACTTTTATCCCAGCCCTTCTGTCATAATCTGAATGATTGTAATAATGATACTGTGTGCTTGAAAAGACAGTTTGCGAAGCAGTTTATATCTGTACATGACAACGTCTCTCTGGATCAGAACACAGATCTGAATGATCGCTGTGATCGGACTTGTCAAAGGTTAGAGTCGAATCGCTGTCATTTGTGAGGGTGTTTGAATCGAGATTGCGATCTTTTAACAATTAATCAAAGATTTCATTCATCTCTGCTGATTCAAGTCGTTCCAAACCATGATTTTTCTGATCAAGCAAAAGCCGCGTTTGAGTTTGATCTGAATGTGTCAGAATGATGTTTCGAGTGTTTGATTGTGGTTTGTTGTGACAGGAATCAGCGATGGGCGATCTTCAGTCTCCCGTGACTCCAGAGAGCATCAACGGAACGGACGAGAGAGTGACGCCCGACGCCGCGTTCAACGCCGAGAGCCGCGCGGAGCTCAACGCCGTGCCGTTCCCGCACAGGTGAGCCGATCCCCACGCTTCATCCTCTGCTTTAAATGAAGGCCCCGTCGTCTGCGTGTCGATTAATGTGTTCATCCATATTTCATGCTCCGCCGACCTCCCTGGACATTACATTAAAACACTGTGTTAGACAGACATTAAATATGGATGAAAAGGCACTTAAATCATTGCCCATGAGAAGCACTTAGAGCCGATCGCGTCTCTGACAGCCACAATAACAGAAGCTTTACTGGGAGTATTTGACGCTTATTATTGTGAAGTTCACAGTCACAAGTGTTTCATTCAGTGCTTGATGTTAAACGTTAACTAGTCGTGTTTGGAGCTTCATCAGTGTGTGTATATATTCATCAGCGTAGATCTGAACTTCTGTGTGATCCTGCTGCAGGGACCCTGACAGTTCACAGGTTAACACGTGTTAATGCTGTTGTTTAACGGACGCTCGTGTCTGGTGTCTTCCTGCAGCTCCACGTCCATCACCAAACACTGGGAGGCCGAGCTGGCGGCTCTGAAGGGAAACAACGCTAAACTGACGGCCGCGCTGCTCGAGTCCACCGCTAACGTCAAGCAGTGGAAGCAGCAGCTGGCGGCGTATCAGGACGAGGCCGAGAGGCTGCACAAACGGGTCAGACCGCACTCACAGCTCATCTTTAGATGTCAATGTTATGAGGATAAATGAATGCAGTGATTCAGATGGTGCACCAATAAACGAGCGACCGACTCTTCTGGAAAAAACATTTAGTTTCTTTGTGATGTCAGTGTTTTTTCTGTGATGTCACAGTTTCTCTTTGATGTCATGGTGGTTTTTATGTGATGTCATAGTTTCTCTGATGTCATAGTGTTTTTTTCTCTGCGATGTCAGTTTATTGATTGAAATTTAGTCATGTGGTTTTTCCTGTGATGTCATAGTTTGTCTGATGTCATGTGGTTTTTCCTGTGATGTCATAGTTTTTCTGTGATGTCATAGTTTCTCTGTGATGTCAGTGTTTTATCTGTGATGTCATAGTTTTCTGTGATGCATAGTGTTTTTTCTGTGATGTCACAGTTTCTCTTTGATGTCATGGTGGTTTTTCTGTGATGTCATAGTTTTTATGTGATGTCATAGTTTTTCTGTGATGTCATAGTTTTTCTGTGATGTCATGTGGTTTTTCTGTGATGTCATAGTTTTTATGTGATGTCATAGTTTTTATGTGATGTCATAGTTTCTCTGATGTCATAGTGTTTTTTTCTCTGCGTTGTCAGTTTATTGATTGAAATTTAGTCATGTGGTTTTTCCTGTGATGTCATAGTTTTTCTGTGATGTCATAGTTTATTGATGTCATGAGGTTTTTCCTGTGATGTCATAGTTTGTCTGATGTCATGTGGTTTTTCTGTGATGTCATAGTTTCTCTGTGATGTCATTGTGGTCGGGCGATACGTGTAAGACGAGAACCAGAGTGAAGCTCTGAGAGTGAGGGATGTAGAGGGATGCAGATGTGAAGAAGATCAGGAGTAGGATGAGGGAGATTATGAAGAGCCTTGAATGTAAGAAGCAGAATTTTAAAATACTTCACTGAAGCCAGTGTGATCGCTGAAGAGCTGGAGGAAAGAACACGAGTTCTGAAGGATCAAAATAAGGATCGCAGTGCTTTTCATTGTGAGGGAGGGGCCGAGACGATTAATGTTACGAAGGTGAAAAAACTTCTTTTTTTAAAACTTTTTTGAGTGCAACTCATGCTTGCAGGGCTGAACGATTTGGGAAGAACCTGAAAAGTTTGGGTGATCACGCTCTTGTTAACTGTTTACAAGAAACAACACTTTCACTGACCGTTAACCCTCTGCTGCTCTTCGGTCATTTTAGTTTTTTTACAATTTATTACTTCATTGGAATGGCACGAACCTTGGTGAAGGTTTTGGCACTTGCTGTGATTAAAGATTAAAATGTACTGTCATTGTGTCGAGTACAAGTTCAGAGACGATGAGTTTAGCATCTAACCAGAAGTGCAAATGGCAGCATGTTTACAAATGTGTGTGTTGAAGCAGATTCTGTGTGTGTGTGTCAGGTGACGGAGCTGGAGTGTGTCAGCGGACAGACGGCCGGCATCAAAACACAGAAGACGGAGCTGAACCAGACCATCGAGGAGCTGGAGGCCGAGCTGAAGGCCAAGGAGGAGGTCAGACGGTCACTCAAACACACATCAGCTGACTTACACACAAACCTCGTGGTGCTGAGTCCATTTCTGCCCCACAGGAACTGGAGAAGCTGAAGGAGGAAGTCGAGAACGCCAACCTGCTGCAAATGCAGAAAGATTCGCTCGCCCAGAAACTCCAGGTGAGTAACGCCGAGCGGCTCCTCCGTCAGTCCTGCTGCGAAGACGCTTCTCACCCTGTTTCCTTCCCTCAGGAGACGCAGGTGAGGAACGCGCAGCTGGAGACGTGTCTGTCGGATGTGGAGGAGCGTCTGGAGAGCAGCCGGCGGGAGGGCGAGAGCTTCCGGAAGAGTCTGTGCTCGCTGCTGGAGCTGCTGGACGGGAAGATCTTCGAGCTGACCGAACTGAGAGACAGTCTGGCCAGACTCCTGGAGGACGGCAGCAGCTAGAGACGCTCTCCAGTCACATGATCATCTCGTACTGCACACGCATGTCCACGCAAACACACACCGGTTCCTCTGACACGTGCCTGAAGTTTACAGACACACACACTCGCGGCTCGACTGGGCTGTGAAATTGCCTTCACTAATCTCAGATTTCACACACAAACACTGCGAAGCTCATCCGTGGCGCATTTTATACTCCTGTTTCTGATCCACGATGCAAAGACTGCGTTTCCGACGACGGAGTTCGGGATTTCGTCCGAGAAAACCTTGTACTTTTTGACTCTGACTGTGTTTTGCGACAGAAACTCCAGGAACTGATGATGTCTGGATGAACTGCGTTCAGAAACACTCTTCCACTCTTGAACTTCCACAATCTGAGCAATACAAGAGAGAAACACGATCAGGTATTTTCTGTCTCACACACACTCTGAACCGTCTTTCCTTTCCAAATCTTTTTAAATATAAACATGACAGATTTTTGGTGCACTCGTGTGACGCGCCGTTCTTCGGGATTGAGGTGAAATTACACATTTTGTTCTTTATGAAGAGCAGAGGTTTACTTCCTACTGTATGATTTATGATTATTTATTGTAAAAAATACATATATATCTATATATTCTAATCACAGTGGCTGCATTACGTAGATATTTCAAGTACAAACATGTTTGTTTTCATTTTTTTCCCCTTTGTTTTTATTATTTGCAATGTGGAAATATGGTTGTTTTGTAAATGTGGGGATAAACTGGCAATATTTTTGAACTATTTAAAAGGGAAACCGTGTCAAAAGGGAATCAAAACATGACTTGGTTTTGCCAAATCTCTTCTCTTGTACAGAGGAAGTTGCCTTTGGTACTGAGACGCATCAACGGTAGCGAACTGTGGGAAACTATTGCCAAAAACCAGTGACTGTGTGTGAGGACGATCCGCTCGCGTGTGTTTGAAGAACTTCAAGGGCTTGTTGCGCTAGTTTCTGACACACTGGACGGCTTTATTATTATGTTTCATTCATGAGCCCATGTGACACTGTGAGGCTCCGATACCTTTGAATAATGATATTGATTAAACCACACACTTCAACACAGTTGTAATTATGAGTTTATAGTAAAATTAAAGTGGAAAAATCATCAACACGGTGTTGTTTTTCTCTTTGTGAACGGCTGAACCCAGAACAGACGTTTGTAGTGAAAGTGTCACATTTCTGTGGAAACTCGTTTCTGCCACGAAATAAACAATAAAAAAGGTCATCGTGACTTCTCACAATTCTGACTTTATTCTCGCAATTGCGACGTTGTATCTTACAATTGTAACTTTTTTCTTACAATTGCGATTTTTTTTGTTTGTTTTATCAAACAATTTTAACTTTCGTGCGATTTTAACTTTATATTTTGCAATTTTAACTTTTTTCTCACAATTGCGCATTTTTATCTTAAAATTTTAACTTTTCTCGCAATTGTGACTATCAAACAATTTTAACTTTTTTTTTTACAATTGCGTTTTTATCACAATTTTAACTTTCTCGCAATTTTGACTTTTTAATTTAGCAATTTTAACTTTCTCACAATTGCAGCTTTTTATCAAACATTTTAACTTTCTTCTCACAATTGTGACTAACAATTGTAACTTTTTATCAAACAATTTTAAGCTTTAATCAAACAATTTTAACTTTTACTCGCAATTGGGACTTTTTATCTAACAATTTTAACTTTTTATCAAATATTTTAACTTTTTATCAAACAATTAACTTTTTTCTTGTAATTGGGACTTTTTATCTAATAATTTTAACTTTTTATCAAACATTTTAACTTTTTATCAAACATTTTAACTTTTTATTAAACAATTTTAACTTTTTTCTCGCAATTGGGTAAATATAATGATATTGATTAAACCACACACTTCAACACAGTTGTAATTATGAGTTTATAGTAAAATTAAAGTGGAAAAATCGTCAACACGGAGTTGTTTTTCTCTTTGTGAACGGCTGAACCCAGAACAGACGTTTGTAGTGAAAGTGTCACATTTCTGTGGAAACTCGTTTCTGCCACGAAATAAACAATAAAAAAGGTCATCGTGACTTCTCACAATTCTGACTTTATTCTCGCAATTGCGACGTTGTATCTTACAATTGTAACTTTTTTCTTACAATTGCGATTTTTTGTTTGTTTTATCAAACAATTTTAACTTTCGTGCAATTTTAACTTTTATTTTGCAATTTTAACTTTTTTCTCACAATTGCGAATTTTTATCTTAAAATTTTAACTTTTCTCGCAATTGTGACTATCAAACAATTTTAACTTTTTTTTTTTTACAATTGCGTTTATCACAATTTTAACTTTCTCGCAATTTTGACTTTTTATTTTGCAATTTTAACTTTCTCACAATTGCAGCTTTTTATCAAACATTTTAACTTTCTTCTCACAATTTTAACTTTTTATCAAACAATTTTAACTTTTTATCAAACATTTGAATTTTTTTTCTCACAATTGCGTGAAATAAACGTGCAATTGTGAGTTATAAAGTCCAAATTGCTAAATATAAACTCAAAATTGCAAGAACAAAAGTTTTGAAAAAAATTGTGAGATTTAAAAAGTTGTAAAAGACTTATGAGATATTACTTTTTTATCTCATTGGCAGGAACAAGCTTCCATATATTTCACGTCCCAATGGCAAGAAAAATAATAAACTACATGGATTGTTTTGTGACATTATTTTCAGGACGTTCAGAACATTTCCTCCTCGACTCGATACTGTGGTCTGAATCTCTGTATTCAGAAATAGGCTGCAATATATTTAGTTTTTTAATTTTTCTTTGGTTTTGGGACCTGACGTGTTTGATGAGATTCACCCTGTTTGTGTTCAAATGTGGCACTTTTCCTCTGGTCCTCACACGAATCAGTCATGTGACTTCAGATCATATGGAGGACTGGTATGGTGAGATGATATCTCTCTGTTTTTGTGTTGTTTCTGGAGCTGTTTGTTTGAACTTCCTGCTAAACATCTGCTTTATGTTCCACTGGAGAAAAGGTTTGGAACGACATGATGACGAGTAAATGAATTATTCATTACGAGACACTAAATCAGGTTTACATCCATATTAGAAATAGTGCGCAAAAACAGGAAACACTTTACAGTACGGTCCCAATAGTGAACATTAATACATTAACTAACAATGAGCAACACGTGTTTATTAATCTTTGATAATGTTAGTCAATTAAAACACAACTGTTCATGTCAGTTCAGGTTCATTAAACAATATTAATTCATCTGCATGAAGGGTAAGACACACCCCCTACTGACAAAGATGATCAGCAGATGACGTCAGCGCCACCCAGTGGTCAGTTAGTGTCATTGACTGAACTCAAACCTTTAACACACACACACACACACACACACACAGGACAGTTTCTTTTGAATCTTTATTTATGTAAGGGGCAAAATGCAAATTTAAAATAACTATTAGGAGTACAATGTTTGGAAAAGCTGAGTAAAAGCAAAATTGAATTTTCAAAGAAAAAAAATCATTGTACATTTTATGATATTGCTTTACATATTTAAATATTTAGTTGAACTCAATAAATACAGGTGTCCTCTAGGCAAACATGCGATGGATCTGCGGTCTGATACACTTGATATTTTACACGGTTTTCAGTTCCTAATATAATATTGCACATGTCGAGTGAGTTGACGATCGCTCACGACTGTAGTGTTTCAGCGGGAATACGGTTTGATTGACCAAGTAAGAATGCATAGAACATACAGAACAATTAATATGATTAAAACAAATAATATCAAAAGCTAAATACAGTACACGTGATGAAAAACGTAAAAATACACCGCAGTGTCTGGTAAAAGAGTCCGTCCCAGAACAGCATTGTGGGTAAACGTCGTGTCATGATTCGGGTTTTCACGTGAACCTTCATTAAACACGTGAGCGGAATGAGACTACGGATGTTTCAGTGCCGGACAGACGGGAAAAATAACAGTAATAAATCAAGTTTATTCATATGGCGAGATAAATGAAGCTACAAGACGATAAATGAGAGACGATAATGCTGATGAGCGGCAGGCGACGGGCTCCTGCGGTCACACATGAAGACAAAAAGAAAAAAGAGTAATAACTGGAATAAAGACTCAGACGGACGTCTGTGTTCAGTGGAGATCTGTGAGGTAAACACACACACACACACACACACACGCTTCAGCTCTCCCAGTCGGTGCAGGGCGGCGTCTCGTCCTCCGACTCGGACTCGGGCGAAGCCTCTTTGATGCGTCTCAGAGCCTCGTGGATGGAGCGGGTCAGCGGGTCGGCCGAGTCCGCCATCATCCCCCTGCAGCGCTCCTGTCTGCGCACTTTACGCAGCTTCACGCCCTTGCGTATCTGAGCCAGGATGTTGTTCTCGTCGTCCTCGTCCGGATCCGGCGCCAGCACGCGCAGCTCGGCCTTCCGCAGGTGGAAGCTGCCGCGCTTCAGACTGGCCAGAACCTCGTCCATCGGGGAGCTCGCTGCGGACACAACACACAATGACCTTAAATCGTATAAACCTCTCGTTGTGTTACTAGGGGTCAAGCACCTATTGAATCCGTTGGCGGTCTTCTTTTTAATTATTATCCTTCTTCAGCCCATAGAACCGCTTGCGGGAAAGTTCTGAAATTTGGCACACTGATGGAGAACATTGTGAAATGTGTCCATAGCAAATTTGGAGGCTCTACCTCAATCCCTCTAGCGCCACCAGCTGTCCAAAGTTTTACTCATATTTATGTTAATAACTTTTGAACCATAAGGGTTAGAAACACAATTGTCATTTTCCGTCATAAAATTTTTTTCCATCTTCAGGCCATGGCGAAAAAAGTTATGGAAATCAAGTCTATTTCTCAAACCGTTTTCGAAAAACACTCGAACTCGAATTTTACTTAACGATTGCGAAAATAGACGTAAGGCTGTGTCTCCACAACGCTTTATCGTATTCAGACCAAACTTGGTACATGTCATCACAAGCATGACCTGAGGCAACATGCAGCGTTTCGGTGCAGCGCCACCTACTGGTCCGGAGATACAAAAAATAGCTATTTTTTGCTTCTGATGGGTTTGTCCAAAAATCATGTCGAATGATACCCCATTTTCCCATATCGGCCATTTTGAATTTTGTGCTAAAATGCTGTAATTTATGAACACATAAGCATATCGTTACGAAACTCGTATGGGTCATCTGCACAATGCCCTGAAGGAGCCTGAAGAAGTTTTGGATCAAAATATTTATATGCGTATAACTTTCGATGTGGTTCGTTTATTTTCACGGGAGTATTCTCTTTAGACTCCGGAATCCTTGCCGAGTTCAACGATACCAAACATGCTCGGTTTCGGCTAACGGTTTGTGCGGCGTGGTGATTTAGCGCTAAAAAACAATTGCGAATATCTTTGAAACTGTTAGTCCGATCGAGACGAAACCAGCGTAGGAAACACAGAACCGAAGCTGGTGAACTAAATGTTACAGCCCAAATGTCAAAATTTTGATAGGAAGTGGCAAAAAAATCTAAACAAAGTCGTTCATGGGTCATTTTTTTATGTCATACATATAAATGTCAATAACTACAAAACGAAATGAGATATTTTCACCAAATTTGAGAGACAGATGTATAGGCTCACTTTGAGGACAAAAAAAAATTGGTTGGATTGTGCCTCTTGGTGGTGCTATATTTGAACAAAACATGAAACTGACATTAACTACAATACAGTATTATGATAAAAAAGGTTTCTATATTATGAATGCATTGATGTACCATTACGAAACTCAGTATTAGAGATCGACCGATATGGGTTTTTCTATAGCCGATGCTTAGAGGTCAGGGTCAGCCGATGGCCGATATGTGCTGCCGATTTTTAGGGCCGAAAAAAAATCTGTCAATCATTTACGTAAAAATTTTAGAGCATTTATCAAGCAGAATTTTTCAAGTTTGTTGGAACATAAATGTAAACAAATATACATTTAAAAAAAAATAATACAACTTTATAAATAAAATTCTATTAAAAACTGTGATGTTGCTCAGCGTTGTATGCAAGGACAGTGCTAAACTCAGTGATTTCTGACATTCTTGACGGTTAACGTTAGACAGGTTTAATGAGGATAACTGCGCGACATATATATATATATATAGTAATTGGTCGGAACACATCACTTTATTAGGCTGATGTCCATTTTTATTAACCAGTTGATGGAAACACACGCAGGAGGTTCAACCAAGAAGGGGAGCAATGGATATCACACAAGAAGCAACGTGCAAACTGTGCGCAAGAGTTATGCTGGTGAAAGCTTAACCTCGCAGTATTCAAAGTGGAAGTAAAAGTGACGGAGCTGACGCTGCATTATGGAGCATTTTCTCCCAGAGACGAATTTCAACATAATATGCTGATAATTAATATCTTAATTTATTCCATTATTTCTCTTGTGGCCCGTACATATAGTGAAACAAATGAGAAGAATAGTATTTCGTGTTAAACAGCTTTTTTTTTTTGTTTTTTTTAAGTTGGTGCTTGAAGTAAAGCTGCTCTTAATTTTCATTGATGACTGCAGTGTTAGGAAATATTATAGACTGTTAATAATTTTAATTGTAGGTCTAATTCATTGTATAATAGACCTAAAAAAATGTTTTTTCAAATAGGAGCTGATGGCCTTTATAATCCTCACAGCACGTCAGTTATGCGGTGATGTGCTGTGAAATTATTGCGGGGCAAATTTATTATAATATTAATTTAATAATAAAAGTAGCTTACCTAATAGTAATAATAATAGTCTAGAAGAATGTAACAGGCTTACATTAATTGGAAATGCCAAATCCTCTTAATATTGCCAATATTTGTCGGAGTAACGTAGCCCTCAGTCCCACTGCAGTGTTTGTGAGAGCTTCTCCCCGAGCACAGAGTGAAATTCACCGACTCCGATACAGGGAAAATAAAACAACTTATAACATTGGGGCTAATATGTAGCAAGCAAGCTGCTGGTAGTTTTGGACTACAGTGCTAAAGTTAACTACAAGTAAGCGAACCTTCAACCAGCTGTAGCATTATGGCAGTTCCCGACGGTTCTATGCTATTCGCTGTTTCTTCTAAGTGAAGCAACACTTCATAGTTTACTAGTAATATATAGTCAATATATGGCCATAGGACTTTGAAATATCAGAATTTAAGCCTTAAGGCCTGTACACACCGGGACGAATATCGCGCGCGATTTTCGCCGACGTTTAACGCCTCGTGACTAAACAACGGGCGCCAATGTGAGTGTGCACACCGACGCGAAAAACACGAGGCGTAAAAGCGTCATTTTTGAAAAAACGCCTCGGGTTAGTTTTTTTGGTTTGACGCGCCACGTTAAAAACTGGCCGACCAATGAGAGTGGCGCTTTTGTTCACGTGCCTGGAGCTGCTGAAGTTACAGTAAAACACGACTTGGTGGCGCTCAAGCACAAAACAGTCTTGCCGAGCACACAAGACGACGAAGAGAAAGTAAGTAGACGAGGAAGACCCCTACAAACTATCCCTGCGTCTCAAACAGCTCCCTAGCTTCCTAGGTCGTGTATCAGTGTACCGTAAATGAATGTGGCCGACTCCCTGATCAGTGCCCTGACTAGTGAACTAGGGAGCTGATTGAGACGCACACTATGGATGCTCTGCCAGTTCTTGGCCACACCAATCCCTGATAGCACACGTACATCTCGGAGACGTCTATTTGATGTGTGTGTTTACGTCTGGAAGACGTATTTTTTAGAGTGTTTGCTCATCTGCAATACGTCTATAGGACATATCCTGTCAGATGTCAAATAGACGTTTAGAAGATGTCTTTAAGATGTTTATGATTTAGAATTTATGTAAAACTGACATCTTAAAGATGTCTATCAGATGTTTGTAAACAGCAGATCTTTCCAGATGAAGTGATCTTTAACAGACATCTTGCAGACGTACGTGTGCTATCTGGGAATAGATGTGTATTATTTCTGTATTTTTGTTGTTTTTTTTCTTTTACATTCAAGAAATATAGTTGAGAATGTCTATTTCATAAATGTTTATTTGCACTACCGTTTCTGACTACCATCTCTCATATATATGCCATTTAATATCTGCATTTTTATCTTCTTTAACTTTATTAATATCATAAATATGTTTATTTGCACTACCGTTAAGCAAAAGCGCCACATACTGGCAGGGAGTGAATTTACACGTTCACTCTGCGCATCGCCAGTGAAAATCGCTTGGGTGTGAAGTGAACACAAAAAACGTCTCGAAAAACGCTGGCGATAAACGCGTGCGATATTCGTCCCGGTGTGTACAGGCCTTTAGGCTACCTTTATCTCCCAGGACTGTTGTTGAATCTTCCAAAAGTTTCAATTCACATGCGGCAGCAGCACATTCCACCGCACCAATAACACAGGGCTGCCCGCGGACGTTACTAAACACGGATATCGGCTGATGCCGATATATTAAAAAAAGACAAATATCGGCCCGATATATCGGTCGACCTCTACTCAGTATGATCCTATTGTAATGAAACTGGTCTCAATAGATTCCTTGGATCATGCAGAGAACATAGATACCAAATTTGCCATAGTCGGCTGAACTTCCTGTCCGCCGTATCGTTTTTCTTTAAAAAACAAATTTTTCGAACTCCTCCTAGACCGTTGCTCCGATTTTCACCAAAATTGAATCGTATAATCTTCAGACCATGCTGACAAAAAGTTGTGGATTTCAAGTTGATTTGTCAAACCGTTTTCGTATACCGGAGCAACGACTTGAGGCTGTATCTCTGCAATGCTTTCACATATTGACACCAAACTTTGCGACTGTCATTGTCACCTCACTCTGACCATATCTCATTAATTTAATCACAGCGCCACCTATTGGTCAAAAGTGATGAACCAGTAAATCTTTATTATTGGCTGTATTCATGATTTTTCAGCTCTTTTGCCTAAAACGATCTTAATAGGTCTTTAATTGCTCACTGCTGCAGTTGATCTGATGCTCACAGCTTCCTGTGCCTCTTTTGTGCATGGCCCCGTAACTGCTGCTTGCAGCTATATTTAAATCTTAGAGTTTTGTGTTCTTTTTGGATCTGGTTGATCATTGGCTCACTATTATTCAGCTCAGATCACTAGCTGTGTTTCCATCCACCTATTTTTATGCGATTTTTGGGATATCACATAAAAAAACACTGTTGTTAACAAATATTGTTTGTGTTCAAACAGCAACATTACACTAACTGAAGTTTAAAAAGTCAAATCATAATCAACCACCCCTTTAAATTGGCCAGATTTAAAGGCACAGTATGTAAGTTTGGCCACTAGAGGTCATAGCTTGATGATGCCTGAATGAGCGTGGAATCATGGGAGTCTCGGGTTTGTAACGCGCTGATCTCCCGGGTCACGTGACGGCTTCACATGACTATTTTTTCATGCGACGTGTGCAGGGCCGCATTAAGACTACAAGGGGCCCCTGGGCTTTACCTCTTGAGGGGGCCCTTCATCCACCAGAACTATTACCTACATTCACTCAATCTNGTCAAACCGTTTTCGTATACCGGAGCAACGACTTGAGGCTGTATCTCTGCAATGCTTTCACATATTGACACCAAACTTTGCGACTGTCATTGTCACCTCACTCTGACCATATCTCATTAATTTAATCACAGCGCCACCTATTGGTCAAAAGTGATGAACCAGTAAATCTTTATTATTGGCTGTATTCATGATTTTTCAGCTCTTTTGCCTAAAACGATCTTAATAGGTCTTTAATTGCTCACTGCTGCAGTTGATCTGATGCTCACAGCTTCCTGTGCCTCTTTTGTGCATGGCCCCGTAACTGCTGCTTGCAGCTATATTTAAATCTTAGAGTTTTGTGTTCTTTTTGGATCTGGTTGATCATTGGCTCACTATTATTCAGCTCAGATCACTAGCTGTGTTTCCATCCACCTATTTTTATGCGATTTTTGGGATATCACATAAAAAAACACTGTTGTTAACAAATATTGTTTGTGTTCAAACAGCAACATTACACTAACTGAAGTTTAAAAAGTCAAATCATAATCAACCACCCCTTTAAATTGGCCAGATTTAAAGGCACAGTATGTAAGTTTGGCCACTAGAGGTCATAGCTTGATGATGCCTGAATGAGCGTGGAATCATGGGAGTCTCGGGTTTGTAACGCGCTGATATCCCGGGTCACGTGACGGCTTCACATGACTATTTTTTCATGCGACGTGTGCTATGTTTGTAACTACACTGCCAGTGTGAAAGCCTTCTAACTTTGACAGGAAGTGACCTCACCTCTCCTCCACTGGTTGGACTCCAGTGACGCGGTCTTCCTCAGCTTCTTCCTGGCGTTCAGCAGCTGACTGCTGTCGAAGAAGCGCGCGGTGAACGGCCCGAGAGGACTCTCTGCGTCCGGCTGCCGCATGGGGCTCCGCGTCTGAGCCGGGCCGTCGGCGGGCGTCTCCTCCAGAGAGGGAGGCGGCGGCGGAGGAGGAGGTGGCGGAGGAGGAGGAGGAGGTGGAGGGGAGATGGGCGAGGTGGAGGAGTCCAGCAGCAGCAGCGCTCTGGCGGGAGGAAGTGATGCGTGCGAGGATGGAGGCGGAGCCTCGGCGACAGCTCCGGCCATCGGGGGCAGCGACAGGAAGCTGTCCGGCCTGCGCAGCTCCGGCACCGCAGCCGAATGTTCTAACGGAGCCGGAGCGTCGTCCGTCTGCACACTAGCGGCCTGCGTCTGCGGCTGCTCCGGCCTGACGCTCGCTCCCGCCTTCTTCCTGGAGTACGCCATGCGCAGACGCGTGGACTTCAGAGTCACCTGACCCGGGTAACGCTGTGTGAAGCAGGAGACCAATCAGCATCTCGATCAAAGCTCAGAGTGATGATGTGAATTTGTGTTTTGTCTGACCTGTTTGAAGCTGCGCAGGCGGTCCAGCGTCTTCTGTCTCTCCTGACTGACTCTGGAAAGCCGCTGCTCCTCCTCCTCCTCTTCCTCCTGCGGACACACGGCAGGTCATTTTTGTTTATTAGTATGGTGGAATTAGATCATTGAAGGTCAGCCACAAAGACATTGGATAATAAAGAGAGATTAAATGTGTAATATAGTTAATTTATTACAGGTTTGCATATAATTCTGCGATTGCATTTCACTGTTTGTATTCATTTTGAGGAATACTGAATGTGAGATGAGTAAACGCATGTTCACATTTACAATACTCATCATGTTCGCACACAACACCTCTGACCTTTATTTCTCTCAGCATAGGGTCAGGAGAGCTGTCAGACAGTGAATGTGAAAAAGTAACTGAGATATTTTGTTGTAAATTGAAAAATTAATGCATTACTTTACTGGTTACTGAAAAAGAAATCTCACTCAAGCTACTTGTAATGCGTTACCCCCAACACTGCTCATAATGCATTAAAAATTTTACACACGTTGCACTCCTGGGTGGAGCATAAGCTTATAAATGGTCATAACCTAATATATTTTTCAACTGAAACCATCTTGTGTCTGATCAGTAACCTCTCACTAATGAGTGAATGCACAAAAGTTTGAATGTTACCATGTTTTTACTAGGGCTGGAACAATAAATCGTTGCAATAAATCGAGAAATGATTCTGCGATTTCCCGAATGCATCGCGATTGTCTCTTGAATCGATTCTGAGCTTAGATTTAACAGCAGATGGCGCTCTAGACTAGTTTTTAACCACACGCTCAAATGCTCATGATGAAGAGCGCTCGTGCGTTCAGCTATGTACTTGCACCGCAGAATGCTTTTATGACGCGAGATTAATGTAAACAGCCCACTGCAAACACCCTTGTGATTCACTTCAACCTTTTAGAACTTTATGAATGATTATTTTATAGGCAGTTTCTAAAACACGCAGCGCCATCTGCTGTTGAAACCTAAGCTCAGAATCGATTTGAGAGAGAATCACGATGCATTCGGGAAATCGATCCAGAATAAATCTCGATTTATTTGCAATGACTGATTGTCCCAGTCCCAGTTTTTACCATGATTTTACTTCATTTACCCCAATAATTAAAAAATTAAGAAATTCTTTGAAATTTTAAATGTTACAAGAACTACAGCAAAAACAAGTGTGATTAAAGAAAATATATACTTATAAATATATAATTATAAAGCGACGAGAATATTTTAGGTGCGCCAAAAAACTTATTTAGTGATGGCCGATTTCAAAACACTGCTTCATGAAGCTTCGGAGCGTAATGAATCAGCGTGTCGAATCATGATTCGGATCGCGTGTCAAACTGCTGAAATCACGTGACTTTGGCGCTTCGAACCGCTGATTCGACACACTGATTCATAACGCTCCGAACCTTCCTGAAGCAGTGTTTTGAAATCGGCCATCACTAAATAAGTCGTTATTTAGTTTTTTTTGTGGCGCACCAAAAATATTCTCGTGGCTTTATAATATTAATATTGAACCACTGTACTCACATGAACTGATTTAAATATGTTTTTAGTACATTAATGGATCTTGAGAGAGGAAATGTCATTGCTGGCTATGCAGGCCTCACTGAGACATCGGATTTCATCAAAAATATCTTAATTTGTGTTCTGAAGATGAACGAAGGTCTTACGGGTGTGGAACGGCATGAGGGTGAGTAATTAATTACATTATTTTTATTTTTGGGTGAACTAACGCTTTAATGGGAAAATTTTATTTGATTATATAAATTTATAAGAACACACAAGATGAGAATTACCAGTACAAACTCTATTGACTTCCACTGAATTCCACCCTAACCCACTGAACAGCCTAAATTTATGAAAAACTACACATTCTTTTTCTAACAGAACAACATCAGTATTACTCTGAAATGTTCTCAAACTAAATATATTCAGTTTCCTTGCATAAACCTTTACTTTCAGATGATAAACAGCCTGAATCTCTTTTTCATGCTGCAGTGGTTCATCAGTAGGGGGCAGCAGAGTGACTTCTTGTCCAAATCCTCTTTCCTTTTTCATATTTACACTATTTGGTTTCTTAACTTCAATATCTACATTTTTTATTTTAAGAAAATCAGATAAAATTAATGATGTGTATTTTGACACATCCAAAATTTCATTTTCATACTAAACACTGGATTTTTAAAATATTTTTATGTACCTCTTCCGGGTCAAAATGGACCAGAATGCATTAGGGCAACAATAGTTTGTTATAAATATGTCTGAATATTATTTGGTTTCTATTAAGTTAATTATTACTTTTTCTACTCATTCATTATAGCACTGTATTAAATACATAATTTATTTTCTCATTGATATATTTATTTTCTTATTTAATCTAATATTTACAATTTTGCTTAGCTCATTTTTACATTTATTATTTATTTATTGTAATCTAATGTTTATTTTTTTATTATTATTATAACATAAAAAAAAATTTGGGGGTGTTTTTGCCTTTATTATGACAGGACAGTATGTTGACAGGAAGTGAAGTCGGAAAGAAAGAGAGGGGGACGGGATCGGGAAAGATCCGCGCGCCGGGACTCGAACTCGAAGCACCACTGTACGTCGGTGCTGCCCACGAGGCTATCGGCGCCGACACACATTTCCCCAGCGCTCTCTTGCGTGTTTGATCATGAGGTCTGTGATGCTCTGTTCGACTCTCACCTGCAGAAAAGCTTGATGGGAAACGCAGTCCGGGCCGCCCTGCCGCTTCTGCGTGTGATTGATGATGCAGATTTCCTGAGAATAAAGCGTCAGGGGTCAGTCCGTTGATCTCGTCTGCATGTTCATGTTCTCCTGTCTCTCTCTCACCTTCTTGTTTTTGAGGTAGGCTTTCTTGGCGGTGATGCGGCCCCTGCGCGCCTCCAGCTGCCGCGTCCTCTGCTGGAGCTTGGCCACGTCTTCTCTGGGAGGGTTCAGAGGGGTCGCGGGGTCGTCGGTGGCCTTCATGGCGTCGGGGCTCTCGTACGTGTCGTAGTAAACCACCTCCTCCTGCCTCTCTGCACACACACACACACACACACATGAGGAGTGATCACCGCAGCTGCGCAGACGCGTGAGGACGGACGCACGCTCACCACTCATCTGTCTGCGCAGACTCTGCAGCTGTGCCGTCAGCAGCAGCTCCTCGTACTTCAGGATCTCGAACTGGATCTCGTACAGCTGCAGCTGAAGCTCATAGTACAGCGCCTCCAGCTGGTCCAGACGCACCATAGCGTCCTCTCCGTCCTGCAGACCCTGCATCTGAGAGAGCAGACCGGTGTCACATGATCATACAGAGTCTTATCAACATATGGTGAATCATGGGTGTTGAACACTAGTGTGTGTGTGTGTGTGTGGCACCTCCTCTCTCAGGCCGTGTTTCCTCTGTTCCAGGCAGATCTCTTTGGCACGCATCAGCTGCAGTGTTTCCTTTGAGACGGCGTACTGTAGTTTCTCCATGCGCTCCACTGCCGCTCCCCACGCTGCCTTCCCGAACTTCCTCTGGTCGGCCCGCATGCGCTCGTACATCACTGGAGAGAGAGAGAGAGACACTCTGATCCATCTGCTGTAATGACAGAGCTGTGGCAATGTAGTAAAATAATCACATTAAATAAATTATTCATAAAATAGAAGTCAGTTGTATTTGTATAGAAACACATTGTTTCATCTATACAGAAAATCATGATGTTGTTGTTTATAATATTTCATGTCTTACAGCAGACTAGAGCTGGACGATAATATAGTGATATTTTGTGATGATATGAAGAGAGTGTGCCGAGGACCCCTAGTGGCCCCTGATTGAAAGGTCTCTTCATCATCACTGAACATGTTTGTGCAGCACGTGATCATGTGACGTGTCAGCACCTTTCTGAGCGCGTGCGGTGGTCTCGAAGTACTTGACGGTCAGGTCCTGTATGGAGAGCACGGCGGCGTGAGCCTTCCTCTGCCAGTCCTCATCCTCCCTGCGCAGAGAGTCGACGCGCCGCGGGCCCAGACGCTCCGTCTGCAGCGAGATCTGACACACACACACACACACACACACACACACACACACACAGCTGTCGTCATTATCTCTGGTGTGAACGGCCTTTAGAATTAACCCAAAATGTAAGATGTACATTTTCCTCCAAGAGTTTTATATATCAATCAAATGATTTAGTTTAGTGATGTCACACGAGCAGTGTGTTTTTCCTGAATATCAGCACAAATGTCATATTTTATAAAACAGTTCAATAAATAAGTCAATATTCTGAGTTACATTTTAGACACAATATGTTTTATTTTGTCAATGAAAATTCACAGCGGTGCTTCATTACCGAACTGATCCATTTTGAATGAATCAGTTTAACGAATGATTCAATGGCAGAATGATTCAGCTGCTTATTAAAGCTTGTTTCCACCATGGAATAAAATAAAAAGGTATTTTTTTATCTTTTTATCATACAATTTTGACTTTATTTATTGTACTTGCGAGTTTATATTTCACAATTCTGAGAAAATGGGAGATAAAAAGTCACAATTACTTTATTTTTTTTTATTCTGTGGCGGAAAACAAGCTTCCACAGCTGTTTGAATGAACGACTCAGTGACTCAACTCATTAAGCTTTAGTTTCATAATTAAATATGCAATAAAAACAATCTCACAGCAGTATTTATGCGATTGTAACTTCTAATAAGGTTAAAATGTACCTTAATGCTATAAATGCCCCTGGAAATCAGCACAAAAACACAC
This sequence comes from Anabarilius grahami, assembly GCA_003731715.1. Taxonomy (NCBI): domain Eukaryota; kingdom Metazoa; phylum Chordata; class Actinopteri; order Cypriniformes; family Xenocyprididae; genus Anabarilius; species Anabarilius grahami. The sequence goes on along the minus strand of RJVU01037189.1, from coordinate 755,731 downwards.
TCAGCAAAATATTATCAACGAAATCACAGAAAATATATATTTTTTGTCAATATTGCACACCCATATCTCATTGGCAGTGACCTTTGTGTTTTTCAGGCAGTGTGTGACATCATCAGGACATCCGAGATCTGATTATTATCCAAACACACACAAACCGTTCCTGCCTAACAGACACAAGCAGCAGGTGAGAAACACACACACACACAGTGAGCATTTACAGTGTCGACAGTCTCCCATCGGATCTCATTTCATCAGAATCAAGTCATTATTTGAAACTGATTCGGGAGTCATTCTGAGCGATTCATTCAAAAGAACCAGCTCATGAGAGTCATTTGTTGGTGAATCAGACTCCAGCGGTCATGTTGTGTTTGTTGTTGTGTTCATCACTATTGAAACACTGTGATTGACCTCTACAACACACACACACACACACACACCGGGTCACTACAGTGATGCAGTGCGTCTGTGAACGAGCTTCAGACCGTTTAAAGTGCCGCTATTATGATTTTTCAAACATTACCTTTCATGTAGTTTGTGAATGTAAAAGCTCTGCTGAACCTGTAATTAATTTGCATAATTCCACCCCATTGGCTGTCCGCAAACAGCGTCTCTTTGCCCCGCCCTCAATTACTGTAGTTGTATCTTCATGTTGTTCATGTCGAGAAGACGCTGTTTTCTGCTGCCAAAGCAAATCAACTTCGATGAGATTGATACGGTAAAACCGACGCCATCATTACTGTTCGTATCACTGTGCTCAGATTCAGATATGATAATGAGTGTTTGGTTTCTGACCAATCACAACAGACTGGGTCATCTGACCAATCAGAGCAGAGCAGCTCTCAGAGAGGCGGGGTTTAGAAAGACTGAATCCTTGATCGAAGCGTTTCAGACACTGAGAGAAAAGAGCTGCAGTGGATATTATGAGAGAATTAAAGTGTTTTTGATCTTGGATGAATGTAAATCTATTGTAGGAGACTCCAGAACAAAACCAGGATAATAATAGGGACATTTACTGACTGGAGTTTCCAGCGTGAGACGCTTCCTGCACACTGTGTGTGTGTGTGTGTGTGTGTGTGTACACTGAGGAGACTAATGTGAACCAGATGCTGCTGTGGCATACGGTACACACACACACACACACACACACAGTCCTGTGAGACGCATCAGAATCACGTCATGCTGGAAATATCCTGACCTCACTGACGCCCATCGCCTACTCACATGATCTGATGATGTCAAATGAAGGAGACGCTGATGAGGAGAAAAAGAACTGCTCGTGAAGCATTAAAAGTGTTCGTTCATCATGATTTGACGGGTTTGTGTTTAAAAGATGCTTAATATTCAGTAACTTTATTGATTCGACTGATCAGAACTGAATGATTCACTGGGAGAGTTCATGAGAGAATATGTCCGATTCATGAACAAGTTTGAAGATTCTGAAGATTCGTTCACAAATCTGACTCATCCGGTTCTTCAGTTCAACTCACTGATTCATGATTTGCTCACAGCAGTGAATCAGAAGATTCTTATATTGAGATATTTTTATGATCCTATTCTGTTGTTTTTGTCCACAACATTATTTAAAGGCCCGACTCTCCTAGTTTCTGTAGATTTTGATGTTTTAAAGTTTTGAAAGAGTCTCTTCTGCTCTTCAAGGCTGCATTTATTTGATCAAAAATACAGTAAAAACATTGAAATAATATCTCAATTTAAAACAGCCGTTTTCTATCTGAATATATTGCACAGTTTTCAGCCGTTTTATCTTGTTTTAAGGAATCCAGTGGTTGAGAAGCACAGATCTACAGAGACTCCTCTGTGCTGAACTGACGTCCGTCTCGTCACATGTCTAATTCATGTATGGAAATACGATACCCACACTGCACCTCTCTGCTCACCGGACACTCGATCTGGGCGTCCCATAATGCCTCAGTCACTCATTCATCTCCTCATGCATTCATTCATGTGGCGCCGGTGGCCGTATGTTCATCTGACTCAAACCGACTCGTGTGACGCTTCTGATGAAATACAAACCTGATGATCAGCATCTGTCACATGATTACATGTGTGTGTGTTCACTATAAAACCCATAGTTCACTCAGAACACATGCAAATGTGTGTGTGCAGTATTTGCATGTGTGTTTTGTGTGAATGATGAGGGTTTCAGAACACAAACCTGAATTGTCAGTTTGTCAGCAACTGTAAAAACGGAGCGAGAGGTTATTTACATACAGGTGTGTGTGTGTGTGTGTGCGTGAGTGCAGTACGCTTGCAGAGACTCCGCCCACATGCTCTTCTGATTGGTTGTGATTTTTGATCGATTCCGTCATGTCTCGTCGTGTTAGTGAATCGATTTAGAATCCAGTGAAACGTTAAAATCTGTTGAAATTCTGTGGGTGACCCTGAAATCACTGTCCCTCCAACAGTTCTCAACCCTTAATGTGATTAGAGCAGAGGCTCATGGGATATGGCGGTCGCTATGCCAACAGACGGACGAGAGCAGGCCCCGCCCCGCTCAGACCATATAAGGTGTGTGTGTTACCTTGATCTGCTGTCTGCGCAGCATGGCCAGCTCCCTCATGTCTCTGAAGGGCTGCAGCAGGTAGTGGTAGAGCTCAGTCGTGGCCTCCACCAGATCTCCATACGCCTCGTCCTGCTCGCCGTACAGCTGCAGCAGCTCCACCATACGCTCCACGCCGCGCTGCTTCTCCAACAGCTGCAACACAAACACGACCGTCAGCTGTGTCAGAACTCACATCTCCACACGGCTTAGTGCGATTAGTGCGTTTTTGCAGCATTGAGTAATGTAGCCAATCACAGACTTATCTGTTGATTTCTTGAACACAATGGCCAATCAGAGGCGTTCAAGTTAAAATCCACTTAATGTTCTAAACACTGGAGTTTGTTCGGTGCTTTTATAAACGCCTGCAAATCTTATTATTATTATAACAAAGTACAGACACAATAATAAGAGATTCGTTGTGAAGTGTAGACTACAGAGCCCCGCCCATGACATGCAAGAAAAAAAAAATTGTGCGCACGATTTACTATTTCGTTCCCTCCATTTGCTCAATCGTACGCACGATTTACTATTTTGTTCCCTCCATTTGCTGAATCGTGCGCACGATTTACTATTTCGTTCCCTCCATTTGCTCAATCGTGCGCACGATTTACTATTTCGTTCCCTCCATTTGCTCAATCATGCGCACGATTTACTATTTCGTTCCCTTCATTTGCTCAATCATGCACACGATTTACTATTTAATTCCCTTCATTTGCTCAATCGTACGCACGATTTACTATTTCATTCCCTCGATTTGCTCAATCATGCGCACGATTTACTATTTCATTCCCTCGATTTGCTCAATCATGCGCACGATTTACTATTTC
>RJVU01037189.1:726105-749454 GCA_003731715.1 Anabarilius grahami | reverse complement strand
AATCGTACGCACGATTTACTATTTCGTTCCCTCCATTTGCTCAATCGTACGCACGATTTACTATTTCGTTCCCTCGATTTACATTTTTATTCCCTTGATTGGCTAAATCATGCGCACGATTTACTATTTCATTTCCTCGATTTGCTCAATCTTGCGCACGATTTACTATTTCGTTCCCTCGAGTTGCTCAATCGTACGCACGATTTACTATTTCGTTTCCTCGATTTACATTTTTATTCCCTCGATTTGCTCAATCATGCGCACGATTTACTATTTCGTTCCCTCCATTTGCTCAATCATGCGCACGATTTACTATTTCGTTCCCTCGAGTTGCTCAATCGTACGCACGATTTACTATTTCGTTTCCTCGATTTACATTTTTATTCCCTTGATTTGCTAAATCATGCGCACGATTTACTATTTCGTTCCCTCGATTTGCTCAATCGTACGCACAATTTATATTTCGTTCCCTCGATTTACATTTTTATTCCCTTGATTTGCTAAATTGTACGCAAGTTTTACTATTTTGTTCCCTCGATATGCTCAAGCGTACGCACGATTTACTCTTTCTTTCCCTCGANGCTCAATCGTACGCACGATTTACTATTTCGTTCCCTCCATTTGCTCAATCGTACGCACGATTTACTATTTCGTTCCCTCGATTTACATTTTTATTCCCTTGATTGGCTAAATCATGCGCACGATTTACTATTTCGTTCCCTCGATTTGCTCAATCGTACGCACAATTTACTATTTCGTTCCCTCGATTTACATTTTCATTCCCTCGATTTGCTAAATCGTACGCACCTACTATTGTTTTCTTGCATGTCATGTGCGTACTCCGTAGTAAACAACTTCATTGATTATAACGTAAGTTTGTGAGATCACGATGAACTTAAGACGAGTGGCAGTTTTTTAATGATTATAAAGGGAGTTTGCTAATGTAATATAGATTTTATACAACAATTCAATAAACATGAAGTTAATATTAAGTGACTTATTGTCAGATTTTGCTCTATTTCGTAAATTAAAATAGTTCCAAAACAAATCACAGCTGAACCGCGGCGCATCTCCGAGCAAACAGTTGTTTCCTTCATGAATGAATCTGCGTTTTCAAACTAATCTAGTGAGTCAATGATTCAATGACCCATTCATAAAGATCGACTGAATGAATGATTCACAGACTTGCCGCCCCCTACTGGCAGTTTTAGTTTAATTTTTAAAGAATCATTTCAGCTATTTAAATCATTTAATAAATCTAAATTCAAAACTTTCTATTTAAAACATTAATCTCATAAATGTAAGCATAGAGCCCTGTATATTTCGGGATTTTCAGAGTCGACTTCATTTGCTCCACTTTACATCAAACAGCGTCAGCAATAAGAACACAAGAGTGCTGTTTTATTACACAGTAAATGTAGGCTATTCTTTTCTTCGTCACAAAGCCTAAAACTCCCTTTATTAAAACAACACACTGCCCAAATGAGTCCAGTTGAGAAGCTGTCAGTAACACACACTCATGTCAGTAAATGAATCTTTTGTTTGTTGTGCTGTTCTGATGAATGGACCCGTCTGTCCGTCTCTCCAGTGGGTCAAACACTGATCCATTCATCTGCAACACTGAGCCTCTGTTTACCTTGACGACTGGTCGCCGAGGAGACGGCGGGTGGCGGTTGTGTGCACATCTGAGAGTGAACATGTGACAGTCATGTGACGCAGACGAGCTGCAGTTGTTCAGCAGGTACACACACACCTGCTTTAACTGACTGATTTGAATCCACACCTGCTGCACATTCATTCTGTGTGATTACATCCCATCAACCCCACAGAAATATTATTATTAATAACATTATGACCCAGATCAGTTTCAACACTGAATCACTCGAAACATCAGTGAGAGTTCGAGGTAATCGTGTGTAATGTTGAGTTTCTAATGAAATGTTCAAAAGTTTGGATTAATTAATATTTTTTAATGTTTTTGAAAGAGTCTCTTCTGCTCATCAAGGCTGCATTTATTTGATCAAAAATACAGTAAATACAGTGAAATATTATATGTAAATCAGATGTTTTCTATGTGAATATATAGTAAAGTGTAATTTATTATTTTCAGCATCATTACTCCAGTCTTCAGTGTCACATGACCCTTCAGAAATCAATCTAATATGATCTAATATAATCTTTTGTACATTATGAATGTCTTTACTGTCACTTTTGATCAATTTAATGCGTCCTTGATGAATAAAAGTATTAATTTTCTTTAAAAAAACAACAACTTTTGAACGGTTTGTGTGTTTCCTGTGATATGACTCTTGGTGAGTGTAAGTTTGGACAGCAGAGATGATGATGATGATGATGATGAACATGGATGAATACAGGACGTTTCTAATGTTGTTTTTTACTGACTCTATTCATGCTGGAAACCCCCTTGAGCTATGACATCACATCCTGTCTCCGCTCTCCTGTTTTTGGCACAGGATACACGAGTCACTGTGGAAATCGTCCTGATTGGCTGCCAGCAGTAATGTCATGTGATCTGTCTGTCGTGGGAACCATTTGTACATGTTCATCAGTGTGTGTGTGCTGCTCTCATTATTCACGTTAACAGTATTTATGACACATTTGCACATTAATATGAAGTGTGAATAAACAACATCCCATCAACACACACACACTCAAACACAAACACATATGGCAGTATTTCACCGACACCACCCATCAAAACAACACAGATGACCTTTGACCCAGTGACCGCAGACACCATCACAAACACATGCTACTTAAACAAACATCTAAAGCGACCAATGAGAGCGCTCGACACTGCCACACACACACACACACACACACTGATGATATTTTTAGCTGTGCTTCTGCCAGAAACGATCACTGTCTTCATTTCTTCAGTCGAACACAAAAGAAAACATCTGAAGCTCTTTGAGAAACGAACAGCTGATATAAACATGAACACACTCAGCACAATCAAAGCCCCGCCCCCGCTGACATCATCACCGATGTATGTAAATGAGCAGACCTGTGATTATAGTCCATTCTCTGTTATGACCAACTCTTATATCACACTGCAGTTATCTGAGCTGGAAATAAATAAAAAAAATGATTTTTTTCCATATTTAATAAGAGTGAGTGTGTGTGTGAACGGATCACTAGCGCAGGTGAGTGTGTGTCACCATGGTAACGAGGACCTCACAGGAACAAACACACGATCGTTCAGTCCTGATGGACTAACAGGAACTGCTCAGATTCATAAACTACAGCTGCAGATTTGAGGAAAAAATTAATTGCGATTGTATTTTTCTGCCATTTTTCCCCAGGTTTGCTGTGCTTGTTTGTATTGATTATAAATATCAATATAACTATAAACAAAAAATAATAGTAATAATTAATAACAAACAAAAATAATATAATCAGAATTTACCACTGTAAAATTACAACACTAAAATTGTCTTAATATCTTCATTTTCAAATGTTATTTCAGCTCTTCAAGCTTCTCATCATAAGTTTGTGACGATGTTTGGCACGCGATTCGTTCACAGATGCAGGTTAAAGCGACTCGATCTCGCCCGGCGGATCACGATCTGCTCGTGTAAACGAACACAGCGCATTCATTTACTGAATTAAAACAGCCGTTGTGATTTGATCATCGCACTGAGCCGTATGCTCCACATAAACAACTCCAAACTGATACTTCTCGACTTCTGAACGCAACATTCATTCACTTGTTCCTCTGATCCTTGATTGCTTGGTTATTATTCTTAATGAAAAACACAACTACTACATAAACACAACTAATCATTTGCAGGTTCATTAGCACTGGGTTTAAATCCAAAATACTGCAAAAATCTAAAAATCTTCCGCCATCGTCTTGTCAGTCAGCTCCTCTCTCTCTCCTGCTGCTGATCTGTGCTGCGACTCTCGTTCGGCTCACGCTATATTAATGGTGTTCTAAGTGATCCTGGGTGGAGTAACTTCCTGTTGACGTTCGAAGTGTTGTCAAACAAAACAGAGGCTAGCTAGACCCTCCCTCCTCCTCCTCCTCCTCCCCGAAACAGTCATGAATGCGCATTTAAAATCATTCTTGTCAGTTANTCGCACTGAGCCGTATGCTCCACATAAACAACTCCAAACTGATACTTCTCGACTTCTGAACGCAACATTCATTCACTTGTTCCTCTGATCCTTGATTGCTTGGTTATTATTCTTAATGAAAAACACAACTACTACATAAACACAACTAATCATTTGCAGGTTCATTAGCACTGGGTTTAAATCCAAAATACTGCAAAAATCTAAAAATCTTCCGCCATCGTCTCGTCAGTCAGCTCCTCTCTCTCTCCTGCTGCTGATCTGTGCTGCGACTCTCGTTCGGCTCACGCTATATTAAAGGTGCTCTAAGTGATCCTGGGTGGAGAAACTTCCTGTTGACGTTTGAAGTGTTGTCAAACAAAACAGAGGCTAGCTAGACCCTCCCTCCTCCTCCTCCTCCTCCTCCTCCCCGAAACAGTCATGAACGCGCATTTAAAATCATTCTTGTGGGTTATTGGCTGGAGCATGTTTATTATGTTTCGTGGTCCAGGCTGCACCAGTTTGATTTTGTTGCCGTTTCCGGAGCTTGTGGCGACTACAGAGACCACGTTTTTTTACAGTGTGTTCAGGGGACAGGCAGCTAGCGGATAGTGAGGAGATGTTTGCTGAAAATTTTTGGCCTAAAAACGTGTGACATCACTTAGAGCGCCTTTAAGCAGACGTGTTCAGTTTTTAATTGTAGTGTCTGTTTTCTAACTGAACTAAATTATTTTTATTACTATAAAAACATCAAAACGACGGTGGGGGGCGGTGCTGTAAGTGACGTAACCGACAACACCGACTATCACAGAAAGCCNAGTTTTTGTGAGAAAGTAAAAGTGTGCACAGTTTCCTGTGATGGTTAGGTTTAGGGGTAGGGGTAGTGTAGGGGGAGAGAAAATACAGTTTGTACAGTATAAAAACCATTACGCCTATGGAATGTCCCCACAATTCACAAAAACAAACATGTGTGAGTGTGTGTGTGTGTGACGGGCTCACACTCATTGTGCCGGCAGCAGCTGACGCTGGATCAGATTTCGGGCTGAACGGCTGACAGATGGTAGTTTAGGTGTTCAGTGACCCGTGTGCTGATGGTGGAGGGTCAGAATCACGTCTGACCGGAGCCCTGAACACTGACGTGGGCTCGACATCATGGCTTACTTTACTTTAAGGCCTGGTTTCACAGACAGGGCTTAGATTTAGCCAGAATTAGACATTAGTTTAATTAGTACATTTAAGTAGCTTTTATAAACGTGCCTTAGAAAAAACATCTTGAGACAAAACAATGAGACTGACATATTGTAAAATGTGCACACTCGACACAATCAAAGCTCTGTGAAAAGTAAACAAACCTCAGTTAAAACAGCTCATCACACACACACACACACACACACACACTCATCAAAGCTCAGTTAAAACAGCTCATCACACACACACACACACACACACACACACACACACTCATCAAAGCTCAGTTAAAACAGCTCAAACAAGCATTTTAGTCCGGGACTAGACTTGAGCTTCTCTGTGAAACCGGGGGAAGTGTTTAGGCTCCACCCACATCCCAGAGCAGCTCTAAATCACTCAACACTCCAGTTATTAATCTCTGAGCTGTCGACTGTCACATGTCAATCAATAACAACAAGCAGCTTCAATCACTGATGATGAATATTCTCCGATTCACACGGGAGCCATTCCCATGAGGTCTCGAGGGCCGCCCAAACTACACTTCCATTCATACGCACGCGAATATGGGAGACAGGAAACACAAACTCAAGCGAAGAAGATGTAAATAAAGACTAGAAAAAAGTTCGTCCAGACAAACTTTGAAGTTGGCTTGAGAAAGTTTGAAAAAAGTTTGAAAAGCTTGAAGTTTTTCAGTTTGAAGTAGTTTTAAAGCTTAAAGTTTGAATGTTATATAGGCAATACAGTCTATCAGAAAAACCGACAGACAGATGATAGATAGATAGATAGATAGATAGATAGATAGATAGATAGATAGATAGATAGATAGATAGATAGAATGAGTCTCAATGGCTTAGAAATAGTTCATAAAATGGCAGCTTAATAGAAGCTAATGGGCTTCTGACAGTTTAAATTTGAATTTTGACAGTTGGAGTTTGAACAGTTTGACAGTTGGAGTTTGACAGTTGGAGTTTGAAAGTCTTGGCTCATTTGAACATTCCGTCAATGAAAGTCAATGGGATTTTTCCGAGTTTTGATCAGCATTTTTTTGGAAAACCGTAAGTTGGATTAGTTAGAAAAGATATAGCACACAAAGTCAGCCGAGTTTGGTGGTTGTAGAGTTAAAGCTCTAGGAGTTATATATAATAATATAATAAGTTTATTAGCATATCAGTAAGTTGGCTTTCTCAAGAGAAGTTTTACAAGAAAATACTATTTCAGTCTTCCTACATCCAAATTTCATTTCTTTGTAATTATCTGTGAAATTTACTAACAATTTCTGAGGGAAAATAGTTTCAAAGTAAATCCTACACCGGATTTATTTCAGTGTCGATGAGGATTTGAAACGTTGGTAACACTTTATTTTACAGTGTCCTTGTTACACGTTACGTGTACTTAGTTACTATAGTAATAACTATGCATAATTACATACAGGTAACCCTAAACCAAACTCAAACCCTTAATATTACTCACTACTTAACTGTATAATTACACCTTAAAATAAAGCGTAGCCTAACTAAAAACTTTTTAGAGAGCCACTAATGCTTGATGAAATATATGAGAGATGAACGAAAAACAATACGTGTGTGTGTGTGTGTGTGTGTAGCGCTTTTCACAATACACAGTTTCAAAGCAGCCTTACAGAAAATGATGTTAATTTAATATCTTAATATCTTCATGCCCTTTAGTCGCATTTATCTTAGAGCTGAACAATAATAGTTATATTTCGTGACGATATAAACAATCAAGCTGCTGAGATTGGCTTTATACTACATAACAAACTGCGCGATAATACAGTTACATCAGGTGAGTGTATGTGAAAGTGAACGAGCAGAACTCAGATCCGGGTACCCGCGCGCGCGCGCCTGTCTCACCTGCTGCAGGTGTCTCTTGGCTCTCTGCAGCGCGTCCTCGTAGCCCTTCTGCCGCAGCTCGCTCAGGCTCTCGTAATATTCCTCGGAATCGTCGCTGTCCGGAAACAGAACCTGAGACAGGATCTTCCATCCGCAGGTGTCGAGCGCGTGACCCAGATACACCTGCAGCTGGAAGCAGAGCGCCTCCGTGTCGCGCGCGCGCATCTCCGGGACGCCGAACAGGACCGACCACACGGCCGTCTGCTCCTCGGGGAAGGCGGGCAGACACGGCTCCAGGTCCGAGTTGACGGCGCACAGCTGCAGGTGAACGGCCCGCATGTCCTGGAACGAGAAGAGGCCGGCCCAGCTGAAGTCCTCCCGCGGGCTGAGCTCCGGATCCTCCGCGACCTCCGCCGCCGCCGCCGCGTCCAGCAGCTCCAGGTCAGCGCTCTTGCTCGGACTTTTCACCGGCATGCTGCTGGCTCGCTCTCGGCCCGGGCTCTCTCTGGCCCGCGCTGGTTTGTCCGCCGTCAGCTCGCCCTCGGCCGCCTCGAGCAGCGAGTCCCGCGCGGCGCTCCGTTTCTGGACGGTTCGGTTGTGGCACGTGACGGCGAACTTTCCTTCGATCTCGTTCCAGGCGACGATGAAGACGAACTTGTGCTTCTCTTTCTCCTCGAATACATTCGGTCGGACCGAGACCCATCCGGACTCCAGCGCGTCCTCCATCGCGAATGACATGCGAATAACAAAGAAACCCGAACCGAGACCGAGTTCACGCGGAATCCGCTCTATAGAGTAGAAGAAAGGCCAGACTAGCGGACGCGGATGAACACACTTAAACCGTCCGATAATAACATCGATTTCCCCTCTGTTTTTGTCGTCCGTTAACGCGCGCGTCGTTCGCGCGGCATACCTGCGCGCGTCGCGTCACCTGCCGCCTGCGAGGCCTTTTGTCCGCTAATCCGCATCTTTAACATCGCGAATGTTTCTCATCCGACGACGACTGGGCGCTGACGTCACAGAGAGGAGGACGTAAACATCTGCACGTGGGACACGCACTCTGCGTGATGATGCAATCAGAGGCGCAGGAGACGCACGGTGGTCGTCGTGGCTCAACTCGTGCACCTTTTCCCCCTCAACTGTGTTTTTTTGTTTTTGTTTGTCAGTTCCTTTGTTGTCTGTATTAAAACACAAGACGCTTCAACTCTAATGTGAAAACAAAAGCGATGAAACAGCTGATTTATCTCTCTCTGATCAATAATTCATGAAGGTGCAGCTATAAAAGTCGCATCATGTGACCGGGCACACATGAATAATTAATCATGTAACGTGTGATTACTATGGAAGCTCATTATAAGCTACATAAGAGAACAAGGTAAATCATAATTATGAATTTAAAAGTCATATTCGTGACATTAAAAAGTTGAAATGATTACATAAAGTTATAATTATGACAAGTCATGAGGTTAAAAGGCAAAATTATGATAAAAGTCAACGTTATGATTTACAGAGTGAAAAAATGAAGCTGACATTGACTTAAAAAGTCAATAAATATGAGTTAAAGTCGAAATTATGTCAGATTAAGTCATAATTATGAGATTTAAAAAAAATTAAATTTAAATTAAAAATGTCGACTTATGCCATAATTTCGACTTTTTAATGTCATATGATTTTTTTAAAGTCATTATTTCGATGTACGCCATGTCATAATTTTGGCTTTTTATCTCATAATTATGATTTTCCAAAAGATTTTTTTTTTCTTGTGTACCGGAAATGGGCTTCCATAATTTCCTCTTTTCAAGTGATGTTTTTCTCCGTTGGTGTTTTTGACAACAGGGAAAGTTCATTTCCGTCCACCAGATGGCGCCACTGACCGCCAGCAAAACATTATGACGCCTCAAGAGTTTGGTCTGTTATGAACTGAGCTGCATTTTTTAATTAACTCTTTTTCCAGTGGATGTTGTCGCTGTTTTTAAACATATTCAGACGGCACTGGATCATAATCGTAATGTTAAAGAAGTTACATTCGTCATTTACGAGCTCCACTTTCACATTAATGATACTGTAAATGCATTAAAGCACAAATCTTCTTTATGCAAGTAGTAAAAGCATTGTTTAATCAATAAAACCTCCTTCTTAAGCTCCAGTTGTTTATTCATTTAAAAAGCAGAGAGAATGAGAGAAAGTGAGATCATGATGAATGTTTATTGAGCGTCAGAAATGGAAACACTGTGTCAGACTGGAGTGTTCTGAACATCTGGAATGCAGTCATCAGTCAAATAAAGCATGTCGATTACACCTCCACAGGCACAATTAAACTTTTAAACACATTTCAATTTATTTGGTTTCTACAGAACGTCTGGTCCTGCTGAAGTAAACAATCCTATTCATGATATCGCGTTTGGTTCGTAAACGTACACTGAGGAAGAGAAGAGCTGGACAGATCGTCTCGCGTATCTTCTGTCGGCTTCTAAACGCGGCTGCAGCTCGACCTCTGACCCTCTCAGTATTTGGCGTCGGCTTTCTCGAACAGCGGGCGCAGCTGCTCTTTAGTCGTGGCCTCCCTCTGCTGCATGAGCTCGGTGTGACCTTTGGTGACCCCCCAGCCGTCGGGAGTGGACATGGACGGGCACAGCGGGCGTCCGGACGCGGGCTTCAGCTTCTCCCAGTAATCACGACGGGCCCTGAGGAGCACAGCGACAGACATTCATGAACGATACATCACAAACACACATGCAAGAGTCTCCACCTACTGGTCTGGAGGAATGACCTGTGATTATTGAGTGTCAATCGTAACTAGTACTCGTGTTCAGAATGATTGTGATCTAAATTATAACTAACGTTTATGAATAATACATCACAAACACACATACGAGAGTCTCCACCTACCGGTCTGGAGGAATAACCTGTGATTATTGAGTGTCAATCGTAACTAGTACTCGTGTTCAGAATGATTGTGATCGAAACTATAACAAACGTTCATTAATAATACATCACAAACACACATATGAGAGTCTCCACCTACTGGTCTGGAGGAATGACCTGTGATTATTGAGTGTCAATCGTAACTAGTACTCGTGTTCAGAATGATTGTGATCGAAACTATAACAAACGTTCATTAATAATACATCACAAACACACATATGAGAGTCTCCACCTACTGGTCTGGAGGAATGACCTGTGATTATTGAGTGTCAATCGTAACTAGTACTCGTATTCAGAATGATTGTGATCTAAATTATAACTAACGTTTATGAATAATACATCACAAACACACATACGAGAGTCTCCACCTACTGGTCTGGAGGAATGACCTGTGATTATTGAGTGTCAATCGTAACTAGTACTCGTGTTCAGAATGATTGTGATCGAAACTATAACAAACGTTCATTAATAATACATCACAAACACACATACGAGAGTCTCCACCTACTGGTCTGGAGGAATGACCTGTGATTATTGAGTGTCAATCGTAACTAGTACTCGTGTTCAGAATGATTGTGATCGAAACTATAACAAACGTTCATTAATAATACATCACAAACACACATACGAGAGTCTCCACCTACTGGTCTGGAGGAATGACCTGTGATTATTGAGTGTCAATCGTAACTAGTACTCGTGTTCAGAATGATTGTGATCGAAACTATAACAAACGTTCATTAATAATACATCACAAACACACATACGAGAGTCTCCACCTACTGGTCTGGAGGAATGACCTGTGATTATTGAGTGTCAATCGTAACTAGTACTCGTGTTCAGAATGATTGTGATCGAAACTATAACAAACGTTCATTAATAATACATCACAAACACACATACGAGAGTCTCCACCTACTGGTCTGGAGGAATGACCTGTGATTATTGAGTGTCAATCGTAACTAGTACTCGTGTTCAGAATGATTGTGATCGAAACTATAACAAACGTTCATTAATAATACATCACAAACACACATACGAGAGTCTCCACCTACTGGTCTGGAGGAATGACCTGTGATTATTGAGTGTCAATCGTAACTAGTACTCGTGTTCAGAATGATTGTGATCGAAACTATAACAAACGTTCATTAATAATACATCACAAACACACATACGAGAGTCTCCACCTACTGGTCTGGAGGAATGACCTGTGATTATTGAGTGTCAATCGTAACTAGTACTCGTGTTCAGAATGATTGTGATCGAAACTATAACAAACGTTCATTAATAATACATCACAAACACACATACGAGAGTCTCCACCTACTGGTCTGGAGGAATGACCTGTGATTATTGAGTGTCAATCGTAACTAGTACTCGTGTTCAGAATGATTGTGATCGAAACTATAACAAACGTTCATTAATAATACATCACAAACACACATATGAGAGTCTCCACCTACTGGTCTGGAGGAATGACCTGTGATTATTGAGTGTCAATCGTAACTAGTACTCGTGTTCAGAATGATTGTCATCGAAACTATAACAAACGTTCATTAATAATACATCACAAACACACATACGAGAGTCTCCACCTACTGGTCTGGAGGAATAACCTGTGATTATTGAGTGTCAAACCTTCATTAGTTCATAACTAGTATTCGTGTTCAGAATTATTGTGATCGAAACTATAACAAACGTTCATTACTAATACATCACAAACGCACATACGAGAGTCTCCACCTACTGGTCTGGAGGAATAACCTGTGATTATTCAGTGTCAATCATAACTAGTCCTCGTGCTCAGAGTGATTGTGATCAAAACTATAACAAACATATAACTGTGTATGTGAAAATGAATCTCTCTCTGTCTCACCTGGCTCTGACCCAGGGTTTGGTGTGCATTTCCAGTCCGCTGCCCCACATGCCGTGTTTCTGAGACGCCTCGGGCAGGAATCCTCTCTCGATGGCGAGCTCCTCGGCCACGGCACGGATGTGAT
The DNA here is from genome assembly GCA_003731715.1 of Anabarilius grahami. Lineage (NCBI taxonomy): Eukaryota > Metazoa > Chordata > Actinopteri > Cypriniformes > Xenocyprididae > Anabarilius > Anabarilius grahami. The sequence goes on along the minus strand of RJVU01037189.1, from coordinate 737,417 downwards.
AGGGCTCGTACCCGCAGCAGCCGCCAATATAACGGATGCCGGCCTTATAGGCCTCTCTGGCGTACTGCTGCATCTCCCAGCGGGTCAGGATCCGCGGCTCCAGAGCTGAAAGACACACATTCACATATTCACGTGTTCGTCTTATTAAGAAAACTATTTATGGCAGGAATGTGCTTGTGTACCGAAGGGGAACTCGGGCAGGTCGATGAAGCCCTGGCAGCTGCAGTCGGGTGTGTGATACGCCAGCGGCTGCGTCATATAATGCGCTTTCAGACCGGCTTTCTCCACGGCCGCCTTCATCATGGCCACGGTCTTCACACAGGTCATGGGGTCGAAGTGACAGTTCACACCCACGATATCAGCACCTGGAACAGACACGCAGGACATCAGAACTCCATCATCTGCTGATGATGCTGTAAAGGGTGTAGGTGCGTCCCAGTTCACACACTCACTTTATTTGAAGGGTTAGTTCACCCAAAAATTAAATTTCTGTCATTAATTACTCTCCCTCATGTCGTTCCACACCTTCGTTGATCTTCAGAACACAAATTAAAATATTTTTGATGAAATCCGAGACTCGTCCATAGACAGCAATATAATCAACACTTTCAAGGTCCAGAAAGGTACTAAAGACATCGTTTAAACAGTCATGTGACTGCAGTGGATCAACCTTAATGTGATGAAGAGACGAGAATACTTTTTGTGCGCAAAAACAAAACTAAAATAATGACTTTATTCAACAATCTCTTCTCTTCTGTCATTATCTTACGCAGGTGATGCAGTAACACAGTGAAGCTTCCGTGTTTACGTCCGAACGCCGGCTCAGTATTGGCCAAAGCTGATCATGTGATCAGCACGACTCATGCGTGTGACGCTGACGCAGGAGCCGGCCAATAATGAGTCGACGTTCTGACGATGAACCTTGAAGCGCTGGACATAAACAACGTATGAGAATGACACAGAAGAGAAGAGATTGTTGAATAAAGTCGTTAATTTTGTTTTGTTTTTGCGCACAAAAAGTATTCTCGTCTCTTCACAACATTAAGGTTGATCCACTGCAGTCACATGACTGTTTAAACGATGTCTTTAGTACCTTTCTTTACCTTGAAAGTGTTGATTATATTGCTGTCTATGGACGAGTCATAAACCTCTCGGATTTCATCAAAAATATCTTAATTTGAGTTCTGAAGATGAACGAAGGTCTTACAGGTGTGGAACGACATGAGGGAGAGTAATTAATGACAGAAATTTCATTTTTGGGTGAACTAACCCTTTAAGTTCTGAGAACGTTATGCTAACGTTCCCTTAAACGTTATTTCTGAACGTCCAGTTTTTAAATTTTTTTATTTTTTTATTTTCTTGGTTACGTGAACATTAAGGACACGTTTCATTTTCCAACATTATGGGAACATTACTTTTGAATGTTCTGTGAAAAAGTAGTAACATTTAAAAAACGTTAGACGAACGTCCAGCTGAAATGTTTCAGAAAAACATTCCATGAGCGACATATAAATAATGTTTTTGTGCTAACGTTTTGAGAACATTAACTTTGAACAAACGTTCTATTGGAAGAACGTTTGTTCAGAACCTTGCCGGAACGTTCTGAGAACGTTCCCTGTTAGCTGGGTTTATAAAGTGTTTTTGTGAGACGCACCTGCTCGGACCAGTCTGACGGCACACTCTCCAGGTGTCACTCCGTGCATGTCTCCCTCAGGTCCAATACACAGAGTCGCTGCTACAGGCTTTCCTGTCGCCTTCAGAGCCTGGACGGCCCATTCAGCCTCCTCCACGTGCTCGAAGTACTACCAATCAATCAATCAATCAATCAATAACCAAACTAAAGGCATGTAGAATTAGCAGAGAGAATATACGATCCTCACCTCCGCGATCAGAAAGTCTACGTTCTTCTTGATGAAAACGTCCAGCTGTTTCTTGAAGATCTTCTTGACCTCGTCTTCGCTCTTGCAGCTGAGGTACGAGGGCGTCTGCGAGACTCCACCCGCCACCAGCGCATCGCCCTCATTGGCTACTTCTCTGGCCAGGTCACACGCCGCCTCGTTGATCTGCTGCCCCTGCGGTCAGATGGCATTATGGTGAGCAAACATCACCGGTGTCTTTAGGTTTTTATCTGAGGTCGGAGTTTGTGCAATGTTTAACATGAGCTCATGAAACTCGTGTGTGTGTGTGGCTCACAGTGAAAGTCAGCTTGTTCCCTCTGTTCTCCAGTTTGTCATCGCTGGCGTAGAAAGTGAAGGTCTGCATGACATTTGACCCGGCCCGCAGGAACTCCCTGTGCAGCTGTCGCACTGACAGACAAAAATCACACGTTACTTCAGAAATAGAGTCTAAACACACTTTATGAGAGAAAAGTTTAATATATACCATGTTACTGAATGATTGCCATTGTACAAATCAAAAACAGGGTGGAATGAGGGAATCTCACCGGCCTCCGGGTGCTCAGCAGCGGCCTCTGGCGTCCAGGGTCCGGCCTTCACGTATCCTCTCTTCTCCAGCGCGAACACGAACCCTCCGTCTCCAATCACCACCTCACCCGCGCCCAGGCGCTCCAGAATACCCTGCACACACACGACATGAGGGGAAAATCACACATTTTCACAGCAGAGAGACGAATGAACGCGCGCGACTGTGCCTGTGCGCGCGCCCGGCAGGAGTTTTATTCCGTCTGTAACCGCATTAACTCACTTTAACGCGCGTTTGTGTGTTTCTGCTCATGTATGTATGATAATAGCTGAGATTAACAAACCTGCAGGATCTCATGCGTCGTGTGAAAATAACACGCTTGCAAACTACAAACTGGACTGTAGAATCGGAGAAAGTTTCTAGATCAGTCACTCACCCTCTTGGATCCGACTGGTGCCATGTTCTGCTGTAGATTCAGGGACAGATGGAGACCTTCAGGAGAGCTCAGGGAGACTGGAGTGAGATGAACATGAGATGAGCTCTTATAAAGCACCGCTGGAGGGGTGTGTGTGTGTGTGTGTGTGTGTGTGTGTGAGAGAGAGAGAGAGATCGGCCCCTTGTAACCTAAACTAGTTCACAATGTTACTGGTTAATGTTTATCTTTCAAACTTAGAACATCAATATCCTCAGAGTGATATTCAATAATGATGTCTTACGTCACATTCCCCAGATAAACACACTGGAGAAAATGATTTTTATATGATTATTATAATAAATAGTCTGTCTTAGTCAAAATTATATATATTTCCCTTAAATAGAAAGCTCTAAATTGGCTCATATTTTATGTTGAAACATGAAAATGCAAATAAAAGGAACAATATTTTGAAGCGCGCAGCAAAAGTCTGTTAAAACAGCTGTTTTTGTGATGTAACAGATCAGATGTCAACTTTTGCACACTTTAGGTTGTATTTTTTACATTAAAGGCACAAAAGTTGTGATGTGATTTATCTTTGTTTCGTTTTTGTACATTTAACAGAAAGCAGCTGCTTTCACAGAGGTGTGAAGACTTCTGAATAATGTTGTTACACAGCTGTATCCAGAAGTGTTCTGCAGATGTTTTGCTGCTTGATCGTGTTATTGATCATTGATCATGTCTGAGCTGATTATCAGTGCTGTGTGTTTGAGCTTCATTGATCATGTGATCTGCTGCCTTGACACATTTCACTGTCCACAAACATTCCTCTAGATCACACACACACACAGTCAGGGTTGCTGCAATCTTTGTTTATGTAGCAGATTGTTCATTCACTCTGACTGTTTATGAAAGATATATTATTGCAGGTCATCACTGCAGTGCGCGCGCAAAAGAAATGAAAAACATCGAAAATAACGTGTATGTTATGTTAAGATGTTGTTTGCACTGAATCATTCTGATTTATAATTTGTAGTCAGTGTTTTCTCGTGTAGGTCATTTGTAAAATACAACAAATAGGAATCCCCTCATAGACGCGCCGCGTGTTCGACGCGTCTCCGACAGGCACGCGTGCGCGCGCTGCTCGTGCGTGTTTCTGCGTGACCGTTTTGTTTGGAAACTCTGAGCTGAACTCAAGACAACTTCGTTCGGACCACCAGCACAAAATGTCGCGAATATTAAACGCGTTTAACGCGCTCATGAGGCGAGACTTCAGGAGGAAAACACTGCGCGTTTCTGCTCGGAGCTTCGCGACTGATGACGGGTGAGAAAAACCTGAGATATATCTGAGAAAATACGAGTTATATCTGATATATCTGAGAAAATATGAATTATATTTGACAATTCTGAGAAAATATGAAGCATGTCTGACAGAAAATATGAGATAAATATGACAGATTTGAGAAAATATTAAATAAATCTGACAGATCTGAGAAAATATGATTATATCCCATAAATCTGACAATTATGATATTTCAATCTTTCTGCAGAAATCATGTGACTGTGATTCGGTCTCATCTCTGATCATAGAGTGATGTTGTGTGTGTGTGTGTGTTTCTCAGAGATGGAGCTGCTGGTGATCTGGGCAGGCGTCTGAAGGACAGCGCAGAGACGGTGGTCATCGGCGGCGGGTGTGTCGGGGTCAGTCTGGCGTATCATCTGGCCAAAGCCGGACAGAAGGACGTGGTGCTGCTGGAAAAGTCCGAGCTGACGGCAGGATCCACATGGCACGCGGTACGGGCACGGGTCAAGGGTCAGACACGACACAATGAAAGTGTCACCGAATAATTGGTGCAGTCGTGGCCTAATTTTAGAGTTGCAGGTTTGATTCTCAGTACTGGCAGTGTTCACTACTCACTACTCCTAATGTGTGTGCACTGGATGGGTTAAATGCAGAGGACAAACTCTGAGTATGGGTTACCATACTTGGCCTTCACATGTTACATTTAAAGACACAAACTACATTTTATGTATCATTTAGGAAACACATGAGCACGCAGCGGCCGGTTGTAACAAAACCTGTTCGCTGATAAAAGTGAAATGAAAATTAGATTCTTGTTCAGCCTGAAGACTTCTGTGTTCTAGAATAAACAAACTGAGCCTCCATTAGTGCTCCGTCTGCTCCTCTCACACTGACTTTGGCATGTGAGCTGCTCAGATCCTCTTCTGGCCAAACATTTAAGACGTTTGATCCTCTTCTGTTAGTAGTTAACCAGTATGATGGCCGTTCTGTCCACCTGGACTCTGTGTTTCAGCTGTAAGAGATCAAAAACATGACGGCCGACGGTGAAAATGACAGTCAGATGAAGTGTGATTGAACTATTCCAGGTTAAATAGGCAACAACTTCAATAACTTCAAAGTATTTTACAGCTTACACTGCAGAAAATGGTGTATTTTTGTCTTGTCCTCCAGTACAAATATTTAAATCAAAATAATATTTAAACTTAATTCAAAGGGAAAACAAGTGTGCTAGTTAGTGTGCACATCCACTACTAGTTAGTGTGCACGTCCACTACTAGTTATTGTGCAAGTGCTCTACTAGTAGTTAGTGTGCTAGTTAGTGTGCATGTCCACCGTCCACTACAAGTTAGTGTGCACGTCCACTACAAGTTAGTGTGCATGTCCACTACTACATTTACATTTACATTTATGCATTTGGCAGACGCTTTTATCCAAAGCGACTTACATTGCATTATACTATACATTTGTATCTGAGTATGTGCAATCCCTGGGATCGAACCCATGACCTTGGCATTGCTAGTGCCATGCTCTAACCACTGAGCTACAGGAAAGCTACTAATTATTGTGCAAGTGCTCTACTAGTAGTTAGTGTGCTAGTTAGTGTGCACGTCCACCGTCCACTACAAGTTAGTGTGCACGTCCACTACAAGTTAGTGTGCATGTCCACTACTAATTATTGTGCAAGTGCTCTACTAGTAGTTAGTGTGCTAGTTAGTGTGCACGTCCACCGTCCACTACAAGTTAGTGTGCACGTCCACTACAAGTTAGTGTGCACATCCACTACAAGTTAGTGTGCACGTCCACTACAAGTTAGTGTGCACGTCCACTACAAGTTAGTGTGCACGTCCACTACAAGTTAGTGTGCACGTCCACTACTAGTTAGTGTGCACGTCCACCATAAGTTAGTGTGCACGTCCACCATAAGTTAGAGTGCACGTCCACCGTCCACTATAAGTTAGTGTGCACGTCCACCGTCCACTACAAGTTAGTGTGCACGTCCACTACTAGTTAGTGTGCACGTCCACTATAAGTTAGTGTGCACGTCCACCATCCACTATAAGTTAGTGTGCACGTCCACCGTCGACTACAAGTTAGTGTGCACGTCCACTACAAGTTAGTGTGCACGTCCACTACAAGTTAGTGTGCACGTCCACTACAAGTTACTGTGCACGTCCACTACTAGTTATTGTGCAAGTGCTCTACTAGTAGTTAGTGTGCTAGTTAGTGTGCACGTCCACTACAAGTTAGTGTTCATGTCCACTACTAATTATTGTGCAAGTGCTCTACTAGTAGTTAGTGTGCTAGTTAGTGTGCACGTCCACTACAAGTTAGTGTGCACGTCCACTACAAGTTAGTGTGCACGTCCACTACAAGTTAGTGTGCACGTCCACTACAAGTTAGTGTGCACGTCCACTATAAGTTAGTGTGCATTTCCTCTACTAGTTATTGTGCAAGTGTTGTCTTAGTTAAAGGCCCAACAGTCTCCAGATAACAGCACGTCTCTTCTCAGTGTCTCTAATTCTCTTTCAGCATGTTCAGTCAGCAAAAACAAGCTCAGACACTCTCTGACAGGTGTTAACACACAAACACACTGACACACACCTGTTGCCGTCTGTCAGTGTGGTGTGAATTGGCCTTAACATGCATGTGTTCCACTAGTTAGTGTGCAAGTTTCTGATGATGTCATCATCCACAGGCGGGACTCACCACATATTATCATCCGGGCATTAATCTGAAGAAGATTCATTATTACAGTATCAAACTCTTCGAGCAGCTGGAGGCCGAGACGGGACAGGTGAGACGCATCAGTCATGTTTACTAGAGCTAGAGAGACTCATTCGCTCAGTGTGTTGAAGGCGATCGTGGTGTGTTTGTGTCGCAGGCCGTGGGCTTCCATCAGCCCGGCAGCATCAGAATCGCATCCACTCCGATCCGAGTCGACGAGCTCAAGTATCAGATGAGCCGAACTCACTGGCATCCCACGCCACAGTTCCTCATCGGCCCGGAGAAGATCCAGCAGCTCTTTCCTCTGCTCAACATGAACAAGGTACACGATCAGACTGAAGCACATACAGAATAAACTGCTTCTGACTGCAACTCGGCTAAAATTGCATTGTGGTGAGAAAAAAAAAACAGTGTAGTAAATAAAAGTAAACATTCACACGTGTGTGAAGATGTGAAGATGTTTCTCTGTGTGTGTCAGGTGTTGGCGGGTCTCTATAATCCGGGCGACGGTCACATCGACCCGTACTCTCTGACGATGGCTCTGGCGGCGGGAGCGCGGATGTACGGTGCTCAGATCTATCCTCACGCTCCGGTCACAGGCCTCACGCCGACCGCCGATGGCAGATGGGACGTCCAGACTCCACACGGAACCATCCGAGCCAATCGCATCGTCAATGCCACAGGTTAGGCCACACCCCCATATGTTAGATTACACACCAAATGTTAGACCAGACCCCCACATGTTAGACCACACCCCATGTGTTAACCACACACCATATGTTAGACCACACCTCCACATGTTAGACCACACCCCATGTGTTAGATCACACACCAAATGTTAGACCACACCCCCACATGTTAGACCACACCCCCACATCTTAGACCACAACCCATATGTTCGACCACACCCCCATATGTTAGACCACACCGCCATATCTTAGACCACAACCCATATGTTNACACACCAAATGTTAGACCAGACCCCCACATGTTAGACCACACCCCATGTGTTAACCACACACCATATGTTAGACCACACCTCCACATGTTAGACCACACCCCATGTGTTAGATCACACACCAAATGTTAGACCACACCCCCATGTGTTAGACCACACACCATATCTTAGACCACACCCCTATATGTTAGACCACACACCAAATGTTAGAACACACCCCCATGTGTTAGACCACACACCATATCTTAGACCACACCCCCATATGTTAGATCACACACACCAAATGTTAGACCACACCCCTATATGTTAGACCACACCCCTATATGTTAGACCACACACCAAATGTTAGACCACACCCCCACATGTTAGACCACACACCATATCTTAGACCACACCCCCATATGTTAGATCACACACACCAAATGTTAGACCACACCCCTATATGTTAAACTATACACCAAATGTTAGACCACATCCCCATATGTTAGACCACACCCCATGTGTTAACCACACCCCATGTGTTGGACCACACCCCCATATGTTAGACTACACCCCATGTGTTGGACCACACCCCCATATGTTAGATCACACACACCAAATGTTAGACCACACCCCCATATCTTAGACCACACCCCATATGTTCGACCGCACACCATGTTAGACCACACCCCATATGTTAGACCACACCCCCATATCTTAGACCACAACCCATATGTTCGACCGCACACCATATCTTAGACCACACCCCCATATGTTAGACCACACCTCATTGTGTTAGGCCACACCCCTCAGTGCATCTGTTCCCCGTTTTTATTTCAGAGTTCCAGCTGTCTGACCTCATGTGAACTCCAGAAGAGATTCTGGAAATTTGAGGTGTTTTTCAGGGTTCTTAACAAGTCATTCTACCTTTTTATGGCCATAAAAAGATCTGGTCATAACAGTTTGATGTCTGATGTTAAGAACTGAGTTTTATTATATCGTTGTATGTGGCACATCATATAGAAGAGTGAAGTCACTCAAGACTCCCTAAATGAATCTGATTGATAATCAAAGATCTGATCTCTGTGTCAGACAGACCGATGCATGTTTTGCTGTAATAGTTTGATGTGCTGAAGCAGCGGTGATAAGACGTTCAGACACACATTGTGCCGTCACACGGGCCTAAAGGCCAATCACTGACCTCTGACCTCTGCTATAGCAAACACACCTGATAATGTCCCAGAGATCTGCTGCTGTCGGCCGTATTCTGAGCGTTTGGTTCACCTCTGAAACGAGGTGCTGGAGGTGTAGTGTGTGATCCAGAGGTCAGATGCAGTCAGACTTTTCTCTGTTTCCTTTTCCTGTCTGAAGTTTCCTGTTTCTGTGGAATGAAATGAGCAAAGCAGAATCAAATCTGTGTATGTATGTGTGTGTTTGTTTGTTTTGGCTGATGTTGGTTCTGGTTTAATGTTTTTGGGGTTTTGGCCTTCAGCCCCGCTCACATGATCAGCCAATCAGCTCTCGCCAACTGTTCCTCTCTCAGCCAATCACCAGAGGTCTCTCTCACACGCCTCAGCTCATCCAGTTCCTACCAGAATTCTTCATTAGTTTTTTTCTTCTTCAAGCTGACTGAACAAAACTTTTTGACTCAGTTCTTTCTGTAGGCCATCAGTCATTGGAAAAAAGACTATTTTTTCTATTCTGTTCTATTGTATTCTGTTCTGTTTTAATCTGTTCCATTCCATTGTTTTAATCTATTCTATTGCATTATGTTCTATTCCGTTCTGTTCTATTCTGTTCTGTTGTATTCTATTCCATTCTGTTCTAATCTTTTCTATTATTTTGTATTTTGTTCTATTCTGTTCGGTTATATTCTATTTTGTTCTGTTTTATTCTGTTGTATTCTATTCTGTTTTATTGTATTCTAATCTGTTCTATTCCATTGTTCTAATATATTCAGTTTTATTCTGTTCTAATCTGTTATATTCTATTCTGTTCTGTTTTATTCTGTTGTATTGTTCTATTTTATTTCATTCTGTTATACTCTATTCTGTTCTGTTTTATTCTGTTGTATTCTATTCCATTCCATTCCATTCTATTCTATTCTATTCTGTCGTGTCTTCATAAATTAGTATCTTTGTTTTCTATTAAAAAACATCTAAAGATCCCTAAAACAATGAATTCAGCTGAAAAACTACTTGAGTTATGTGAGGGTTTATATGTGTAAAACAAAACAAAACAACATTTGTAAATGGAGAATGCTGTTATTGCAGTGAGATCATCTTAATATCTCACTGAGTTCTCATGTTCAGATGCAGTTTATGGTTTATCATCTCTCTTATCTGGGCAAAGCACAGTCACTTCTCATGATTGCAAAGCATCATGTGTCTGTATGGCAACATGCATATGTAAATGATATGCAAATGAGGTTGTGCATTACTAAAGGCACTGTGTGGATACTGAGGTGGAGAATGAAGCTGTTTATGAAGTGAACTCCACACATTCTTCACCGATGACATCACAAGTGTTTGTGGCTGCAGATCTGGGATCAGTCAAGAACACGAGAGGTCAAAGGTCAGAACTCACGGAATGTTTGCAGGAGGATCCTGTTACTCTGAACCCTGATGACCCACAAAAACACCGTCGGCAGGGATTGGTTGCTGAAAACACAACGACCAATCCTACGACGTCTCACAGCGCTACAGATGTTTGTGATTTTGTGTTTGTTGCTCTAGCTAAACTAGCTCTGATCCACAGCAGAAATAAGGACACACACACACACACACACTTTAGATTTTTTAAGTTGACATTTATATGTGATGAAAGTCAAATCGACGTTGATTAGTCGCTGATGATGTCATTAATGCTCTGACATACGACAGTGCTGCCCACGAGGCTACAGCTCATTTTTATCAGTTCTTTTGTGTTTGGATCGTTATATTTCTCACAGATTTCTGCTCGTTCTAAATCAGACACAGACGAAGTAGCACAGTAAAGATTACATTTATATGAATGCATTAGTGAGAGAGCGATTGCGTGTGAATTCATTCTACCTGACAGCGTCTCTTTACTAACATCGAAGCTTTAGTTTTAGTTACTAAGAAATATATGCTTTTCAGTTTCTAAGCTATTTTATTGATAAATCACAGAACAGTGTTTAAAATAATTTTTTGTGCTACTGAATGATTCTGTGCGTGTGATCTGCTTGTGATGTACACACTACTGTGTGTGTAGTGTGTGTGTGTGTGTGTGTGTGAGTGTGTGTGTTCTTGTTTATATTACATCGCGGGGACCAAATGGCCCCACGATGTAATAAAAACCTGAGATCACCTACATCACCAGCCAGCGGTCCCCATGAGGGAAATGGATTAATAAACATACTAAATGATGTTTTTGAAAATGTAAAAATGCAGAATGTTTCCTGTGATGGTTAGGTTTAGGGATAGGGGTAGTGTAGGGGGATAGAATATACAGTTTGTACAGTATAAAAACCATTACGCCTATGGAGAGTCCCC
>RJVU01037189.1:689473-716330 GCA_003731715.1 Anabarilius grahami | reverse complement strand
AATTGTCTTTACTGTAACTTTTGATCAGTTTAACTCATCCTTGATGAATAAAAGTATTGATTAATTTTATTTCTATCCCCCAAAAATAAAAATAAAAATCTTACTGACCCCAAACTTTTGAACGGTAGTGTTTAATGTTACAAAAGTTTGAGATTTCAGACAAATGCTGTTCTTTTGAACTTTCTATTCATCATAGCATCATGAAATAAAAATGTAAATAACTGTTTTTCAACATTGATAATAATCATNTAAATGTTTCTTGAGCAGCAAATCATCATATTAGAATGATTTCTGAAGGATCATGTGACACTGAAGACTGGAGTAATGATGCTGAAAATCACAGGAATAAATTACACTTTACTGTATATTGACATAGAAAACAGCTGATTTACATTGGAATAATATTTCACTATATTACTGTTTTTGTTTGTATTTTTAATCAAATAAATGCAGGCTTGGTGAGCAGAAGATACTTCTTTCAAAACATTAAAAACATCTTACTGACCCCAAACTTTTGAACGGTAGTGTATGTCGGTTGTTTTTGTTCCGTTAAGAGATTTAAATGCCGGTTTAATCATAGCAAGAATGTTTTTGAAAGATTTAAAAGTTTATAATCATATTTACCATAATACAGTGTTTCAAACCTGAACTGAAAATGAATCCTTTCCTGTGTGAGAATTAGAATTTAAGGAAGTGGAATTCATATGGAATAAACTGCTGTTATGAACTAATTTAATATTTATTATGAATTAATATTTATTAAGCTCGGTTAATGAATATTAATTACGTTACGAAGGCTGTCACAAGGTACTCAAGAGACGTCACATGACTAATTAACATTCATAACCACGCCCTCACCATGGAAATGTTCCAAGGAGCGTCAGCGGAACTAAATGAATATTCATGAGCTTGGACTTCTCAGTTTGTAGCTTCCCTCTTGTGCTGCATTAGTTTGAGTGATTGTTCAGTTGTAATCAAACATGATCAGTTTGAGTTGAGCGTGTTGAGAGGAATCAGAGTCGGTCTGAGCGACTCTTCCGTGTTCGGCTGAGAATGAAACTCGCGCTGTGTTTTCTGCTCGCTTCTGTCACTCGTGTCGCGGCCAAACCGCCGAATATCGTGTTTATTTTGGCGGATGACTTCGGCTGGAATGATGTGGGATATCACGGTTCCGAGATCAGAACTCCTCATCTGGACCGTCTGTCCGGTCAGGGGGTTCGGCTGGACAATTACTACGTCCAGCCGCTGTGCACTCCATCCCGAAACCAGCTGATGACCGGCCGCTACCAGGTCAGAAATTAATTATTAATGAATAATTAATGAGGTACGCAATCATATTCTCTGAGAAAGTATTGTGTAAGTGTACAGTGAGTTAATGTGTTGGTGAACTGAACTGAAAAGGAATTCATTTCCTGAATTTGAATTTAAGGAAGTAGTTCAAATGGAAAAAAAAAGTTATGTTTTTGTTAATGCATTAATTTTTTTTTTCAATAAATTATCTATAAACATGCATGTTAATGTGCATACCATATTCATATTGGTCATGCATATTCAATCACTTATTTAACCTGTTAACTGTCACTGGCCCACAGCCATTACATTTTAAAACAGTAATATTCTATACTAAATTGATTTTTCTATACTTTTGATTTTCAAAATCAATTAGAGTAATTTATCAATTTGCATCAAGCATATTTTCATAATCATAAGGCATGTTCAGACCTTTATTTTAAAATAGTGATGAACATGAAAAATCATTAAAGATTGGTTGAAACATGTTTGTTTTCATGCCAAGTGTTCAAAAGATAACATCCATTCAATTTTAAGAGAAAAAAAAGGTTTGAAAATATTTTTAATAGAAAAAAAAATACATTTATGATTGTGGCGGCGATCTATAACCCACATACATGTTGTTTTTATGTTTATTAGAGGCTGAATTCATATCAAATTCTGCCAAACTTCCCATACTACTTCTATATAGGATGTCTACTTCATAAATTGTATGAAAATGATGGAAATATATGGTTCAGATCACTCAAACCTTTATATGGTCAGTAATGGAGCTTGGGTGTCATCTAGTGAGAAAGTGTGGTACTGCACCCAAACAATCTTACTGAAAGCTCATTTTTTGAGATATTAACCTGAAATTTGGAACACAACTTGTTCAGGCTTTGATTTCCTTGCAGTTTAAGAGTAAAACTTGTTTTGTAAAATATATATTCTATATAAAATATTATATTTTTGCATTTTACATTTTCATAAACTTAAACTTCTATAACTTTTTTTCTGTTTCACTTACATAAGTTATTTCACTTCTACAATAATCTGCCAAATTTCATCTTTAAAAGACCAGCCTTATGTCTATATTCTTGAATTACAACCATTTAAGTTCGGATAGTGCATTTTCTTGTCTAAAAAAAAAAAAGTGGGGGTGACCGTTAACAGGTTAAATTCAATTACATACATGTTTACCATAGTACCACCATGTTTCTTTGTTGAAAGTATAGTATATTTGACTGAAGTGTGTGTTGTGGTCAGATTCGCACGGGTCTGCAGCATCAGATCATCTGGCCGTGTCAGCCCTGCTGTGTTCCTCTGGACGAGAAGCTTCTGCCGGAGCTCATGCGGGACGCCAGCTACGACACGCACATGGTGGGCAAGTGGCATCTGGGCATGTTCCGGAAGGACTGTCTGCCCACCCGCCGGGGCTTCCAGACCTTCTTCGGTAGGTGCGAGAACCAGGATCAGAGTCAACAGGAACCAGGAACAGACGCTTTATGTCGGTCATGTGGTTGTGTTTGTCTGTCCTCAGGTTACCTCATGGGGTCAGAGGAATATTTCACTCATCACAGATGTAGTTTCATCGCTCCTCTGAACGTGACGCGCTGCGCTCTGGACCTGCGGGACGGGGAGGACGTGGCGAGCAATTACACGGGTCAGTACTCGACTGAACTCTTCGCTCAGAGAGCCGCGGACATCATCACACGCCACCCGCCTGAGAAGGTACACATGCTCTTAAACACAAACACGTGAAGAAACATGTCACATGAGTCTCATCTGCATCTGAACAGACGTGTTCTTCCTGTTCATGCCAAAACTGTTGCTCTTGCTCTGACCATATGATACTAATGTTATTTGTGAAGGTCTTAAAAGCCTTAAATTTGATTTTAAAAACCCAAATGCATCCGTCTGACCAGAGGCAGGGAAACACGTGCGTCTCTGGTTTCAACTGTTAATAAGGAAAAAGATTATTAACTTTGGAAAAAAATAAACGCTCATATCAGATATGAATGCGCTGCATCTGTCAGTTCACGAAGAGTTTTTGGTTTCTCTTGCTTCGCAGCCGTTGTTCCTCTATGTGGCGCTGCAGGCTGTTCACGGCCCCCTGCAGGTTCCCAAGCGCTATGTCGCCCCCTACAGCTTCATCAAGGACGAGCGGCGGCGCGAGTACGCGGGGATGGTGTCGGCGATGGACGAAGCCGTAGGGAACATCAGTCGAGCTCTTCAGGACGCTGGACTGTGGAACAACACCGTTCTCATTTTCTCAACAGGTACTGAGAAGCTCTAGAAGCTCAAAGATGTACGTAAAGTGTTTTTGTAGAGCATGTTGCACAAAACACACCAGATTTACTGGAAGTCATACTTCTATAATGTATTTATAGTGTTGTCTAGTACATACACCAGTGACTCAAGAACAACTGAGCGATCAATGCAATTAAGAGATTTAAACACCGGTCGGTTTTGTTTTGTTAACAGGTTTTAAACTTCAGTCGGTTAAGAAATCTAAATGATGTTCGTTTTCGTTGAGATTTAAATTTTGGTCTGTTTTATTCCATTAAGAGATTTAAATCTCGTTGTTTTGGTTCCTTTAAGAGATTTTAAATGTCGGTTGTTTTTGATCCGTTAAGAGATTTAAATATTGGATTATTGGCAGGGGTGTCAAACTCATTTTAGGTTGAGGGCCGGATTGGAAAAAAATAAACATGTGCGGGCCGAATTAATAATAATAATAATAAAAAACCTTAGTACACTGATAGTTGCATTAATATTAACCATATAAGCAACAAATTAATTTGCAAGAAAATTAGTACACTGCTCCTTAAAACTGCATTTGTTTTTACAGCAATTTGTTTTTTTTAAATAATGCTTTAAAAAAAAAAAATATTAGTGATGCACCGATTCTTATACCGGTTGCAGATTTTTTTTTTAAAGCAAATTTATTTGTTGTGTATTTGTTCAAAAAAATATGCGTAGCTCTTTGATATTAGAGGCAAACACTGCATTTTTTTATCACAATCCCCAAAAAAGATGTTATGCACATGAGCATGAACAGTTGTTTTTAATTTAAATTATTGTATAATTTCAAGATTAACAGCAAAAACAGCCTGGTCTGACTTTAGCTTTGTGAAATTATGCTACATAAGACAAAACACAATCAGCAGACGGACTGAATGAAATGGAAATTCACTCTCTGACAGTAGGTGGCGCTTATGGAACAGCAGTGATAGAGCGATTTATGACCAGTGGACTAGTGCATCGCTATTTTTTTATTATAGTTCAAATCATCCGCGGCCCGGATTGGGCGGGCCATATGTTTGACACCCCTGCGTTAAGAGATTTTAAATGTCGGTTAATTTTGTTCCGTTAAGAAATTTAAATATTGGTTGTTTTTTTCCGTTAAAAGATTTTAAATGTCGGTTGATTTTGTTCCTTTAAAAGATTTTAAATGTCGGTTGATTTTGTTCATTTAAAAGATTTTAAATGTCGATTGTTTTTGTTCATTTAAAAGATTTTAAATGTCGGTTAATTTTGTTCCGTTAAAAGATTTTAAATGTCGGTTGATTTTGTTCCTTTAAAAGATTTTAAATGTCGATTGTTTTTGTTCCTTTAAAAGATTTTAAATGTCGGTTAATTTTGTTCCGTTAAAAGATTTTAAATGTCGGTTGATTTTGTTCCGTTAAGAAATTTAAATGTCGGTCGGTTTTATTCCATTAAAAGATTTTAAATGTCAGTTGATTTTGTTCCTTTAAAAGATTTTAAATGTCGATTGTTTTTGTCCGGTAAGAAATTTTAATGTTGGCCAGTTTTGTTACCGTTAAGAGATTTTAAATTTCGGTCGGTTTTATTCCATTAAGAGATTTAAACGTTGGTTGTTTTTGTTTTGTTAACAGATTTTAAATTTTAGTCGGTTAAGAAATTAAAATGATGTTCGTTTTTGTTGAGATTTAAATGTCGGTCAGTTTTAATTCCGTTAAGAGATTTAAATCTCGTTGTTTTAGTTCCATTAAGAAATTTAAAGATCGGAATATTGGTTGTTTTTGTTCCGTTAAGACATTTAAATGTTGGTCAGTTTTGTTTCCGTTAAAAGATTTTAAATTTCGGTCGGTTTTATTCCGTTAAAGGATTAGTTCACTTTTAAATAAACTTTTCCTGATAATTTACTCACCCCCATGTCATCCAAGATGTCCTTGTCTTTCTTTCTTCAGTCGAAAAAAGTTTGAACTAATTTTTATATGCAATATGCTAGTTCAATAGTATACAACAATTAGTTCAAACATTGGCCTGTGGAGGGCAGTAATACACTTAGCAGTGTCTACACTGCTGGAATTCAAATAGAGAAGAAGAAGAAGAGAGCTAGTTCAAGATGAGCATTTATGATTAAAACTTATATAATTTAAAAAAAAATTCAGAAAATGACCGATGGTTTCACTAGATAAGACCCTTATTTCTCATCTGGGATCATGTAGAACAATTTGAAGCTGCAGTGAAACTAATTTTGACCTTCAACTGTTTGGTGCCCATTGAAGTCCACTATAAGGAGAAAAATCCTGGAATGTTTTCATCAAAAACTTTAATTTCTTTTCGACTGAAGAAAGAAAGACATGAACATCTTGGATGACATGGAGGTGAGTAAATTATCAGGAAAAGTGTATTTAAAAGTGAACTAATCCTTTAAGAGATTTAAATGTCGTTGATTGTGTTCCATTGAGAAATTTAAATATTGGTTGTTTTTGTNTAAAAGATTTTAAATGTCGGTTAATTTTGTTCCGTTAAAAGATTTTAAATGTCGGTTGATTTTGTTCCGTTAAAAGATTTTAAATGTCGGTTAATTTTGTTCCGTTAAAAGATTTTAAATGTCGGTTAATTTTGTTCCATTAAAAGATTTTAAATGTCGATTGTTTTTGTTCATTTAAAAGATTTTAAATGTCGGTTAATTTTGTTCCGTTAAAAGATTTTAAATGTCGATTGTTTTTGTTCATTTAAAAGATTTTAAATGTCGGTTAATTTTATTCCATTAAAAGATTTTAAATGTCAGTTGATTTTGTTCCTTTAAAAGATTTTAAATGTCGATTGTTTTTGTCCGGTAAGAAATTTTAATGTTGGCCAGTTTTGTTACCTTTTGGTTTTATTCCATTAAGAGATTTAAATGATGTTCGTTTTTGTTGAAATTTAAATGTCGGTCAGTTTTAATTCCGTTAAGAGATTTAAATCTCGTTGTTTTAGTTCCATTAAGAAATGTAAAGATCGGAATATTGGTTGTTTTTGATCCGTTAAGACATTTAAATGTTGGTCAGTTTTGTTTCCGTTAAAAGATTTTAAATTTCGGTCGGTTTTATTCCGTTAAAGGATTAGTTCACTTTTAAATAAACTTTTCCTGATAATTTACTCACCCCCATGTCATCCAAGATGTTCATGTCTTTCTTTCTTCAGTCGAAAAAAGTTTGAACTAATTTTTATATGCAATATGCTAGTTCAATAGTATACAACAATTAGTTCAAACATTGGCCTGTGGAGGGCAGTAATACACTTAGCAGTGTCTACACTGCTGGAATTCAAATAGAGAAGAAGAAGAGAGCAAGTTCAAGATGAGCATTTATGATTAAAACTTATATAATTTTTAAAAAAATTCAGAAAATGGGCGATGGTTTCACTAGATAAGACCCTTATTTCTCATCTGGGATCATGTAGAACAATTTGAAGCTGCAATGAAACTAATTTTGACCTTCAACCGTTTGGTGCCCATTGAAGTCCACTATAAGGAGAAAAATCCTGGAATGTTTTCATCAAAAACTTTAATTTCTTTTCGACTGAAGAAAGAAAGACATGAACATCTTGGATGACATGGAGGTGAGTAAATTATCAGGAAAAGTGTATTTAAAAGTGAACTAATCCTTTAAGAGATTTAAATGTCGTTGATTGTGTTCCATTGAGAAATTTAAATATTGGTTGTTTTTGTTCCATTAAGAGATTTAAATGTCGGTCGTTTTTGCTTCATTAACAGATTTAAAAGATTTATTGATAGTAAACAATTCTCAAAAAGTCAATGAGGAGCATCAGTTGAAGTGACAAACAGGATGTAGAAATCTCAGTTGAATTAAATGAAATGATCTTCATTTAAGTGCTGTGATGTTTATTATTAGAACACGTTTGATTGGAGCTCAGAGTATTTTATAGGATTTAATATTTTTATAGTTTTGTTGGTGCAGTTTTGATGGCTGTTAATAATTTGAACAGTATTGAAATATGTCTGATCATTAGAGGATCAAATGATGAATTCCACATCAGGGAACAAATGAGTCCAAATGAATGATGTTTCTGTCATGATCAGTCCATGAGGTGGCGCTGTTTCCTCTCTGTTGGGGCAGATAACGGTGGTCAGACCCTGACAGGAGGAAATAACTGGCCTCTGCGTGGCAGGAAGTGGACGCTCTGGGAGGGCGGAGTCAGGGGCGTGGCCTTTGTGACCGGACCGCTGATCGAGCAGCCAGGAACTGTCAGTCGAGGGCTCATCCACGTCTCTGATTGGCTGCCTACGATTGTGGGTCTGGCTGGGGCGTCGACCAACGGCACCAAACCTCTGGACGGCTTCAATGTGTGGAACACTATCAGGTGACTGTGAGCTGCTCTTCATCATCATCATCATCAGTGATGAACTGAGACAATACACTGCAAATGACAATTCAAAGAAAAACTAGATTATTAATTCTTGTTTTAACCACGAACTCTCTACATTTTGAGACATTTTCCATAAAGCAAGACTAAATATATTCAGTCATTTTTCTTCTCCAGTAAATGTATCTTGATTTAAGAATGTTTAAATATTTGTGCTGGAAAACAAGACAATCATTTTTGCACTTTTGCATTATTTAAGCACTCTTGAAAAACATGTTTTTGTCCCAGTTTCTGCCTGTAGGATGTTTGATGATTAATCGAAGCGTGTGTTTGTGTTTCAGTCGTGGTCAGGCGTCTCCTCGGGTCGAGCTTCTGCATAACATCGACCCGCTGTATGTGGACGACTCGCCCTGTGAGTGAGAGCCCAGTTTACACTGAGACCAGAATCAGGTTTGACTCCCGATCACACATGAGCTGCGTGTCTCTTTCAGGTCCAGGTGACGAGGTGTCGGGCGAGTTCCTGCAGGACTCTCTTCACTCCTCAGCGTCTCGGCCGGTCGCTCTCGGCTCTCGTTCAGAGTTTAATATCTCGGTTCACGCTGCCATTCGCTACAAGAACTGGAAGCTTCTGACGGGATACCCAGGTAACATCTCTACACTTTAAAGTCGTCATGAAAGGGAAGTTGCGCTGTGATAATCGTGGGCTTCTTTCAGGTTGTCCTCTCTGGATTGCGCCCCCTGGTGGGCGTCCGGTAAAGGCGCCTGAGCCGCTGAAGCAGGTGATGCTGTTTAACATCGAGGAGGATCCCGAGGAGCGCGTGGAGGTTTCCCATCAGCGCCCGGAGGTGGTGGCCTTCCTGATCCGGCGCCTGCAGCAGTATCAGAACCAGGCCAAACCCATCATCTTCCCCCCCGATGACCCGCGCTGTGACCCCGAAGCCACGGGAGCCTGGGGACCCTGGGAATGATGAGGATGATGAAGGCTAGTACTGCAAACAGAGCTGCTGAAGAGCGTCTGACGCTTATGAACAGTCATGAAGTTTAGCTGGACATCTTCCGTGTTTATAGGCATAAATGCACTCGTGTGTGTGTGTGTGATTACAGCTCGCACCTTTAAATCATATCAGTCTTCTGAACATGAATCATTTTTTACCACGATCAGCATCAAATGCGATTGCAGTGTGTGTGTGTGTGTGTGTTTGGGCTCATGTGAGTTTTTGACAGGATGTTTATTTATTCTGTTTGGTGGCATATAAAGTAAGAAAGCTTGTTTCCACCATGGAATAAAAAAAAGAAATTTAGGTTTTTTTCTTGCAATTCTGATGTTTTTTCACGTTTCTGAGTTTATATCCTGTAATTCTGACGTTTTTTGCACTTCTTGCTTTTTTCTCACAATTCAGATTTTTTTGCAGTTTTTACGTTTATATCTCGCAATTCTGATTTGTTTTTGGAATTCTGAGTTTATAATATCGTAATTGTGATGTTTTTCCACAATTCTGAGTTTATTTCGTAATTCTGACTTTTTTTAATGCAATTCTCGCTTTTTTCTCACAACTCTTAAGTTTATATCTCGAAATTCTGAATTTATTTCGTAATTGACCCTTCGCCGGGAGTTTGATTGACAAGCGATCTAACCAATCAGAACGCCGAATCCGCCATTTTGTCCGACAAAGCTGTCAAGAGTTGAAGATTAACCTCGGTGGACTTAAACTTGAAAAATGGTGTGTATTGACATCTTTCCGAGTTTGAAACAACATTCCTTCTGATGTTCATTCATGTTTAGGAAGAGATGATCGGTTCACGACCCGCTTGAGCTGAGGAGCTACAGCGATCTGTCACGACACATTAAAGAGCCACAAAACGGTTTTTATTGTTTGAATTTCTTTAAAAACTATACAGTTTGAAAGCTGGGACTTTGTTTAATATCATAAGTCACCTGCTCTGTCGTGTCTGTCGACGTGTTGTCAGTGTCCTCTTCGCTTCATGATGTATTTTTCACTGCGTGTGGCCTGACAGCGCCACGGCTTGTCGGACAAAGCAACAGTAACTAAGGGGGGCGGGTCTTTGCGAAGGGTCAATTCTGATGTTTTTCACAATTCTGAGTTCATATCCTGTAATTCTGACTTTTTTTTCGCAATTCTGACTTTTTTTTCACAATTCTAAATGTATATCTCGCAATTGTGATATTTTTCGCAATTCTGAGTTTATATATCGCAATTCTTGCATTTTTCTTACAATTCTGGATTTTTTCCCACAATTCTGAGTTTAAATCCTGTAATTCTGACTTTTTTTGCACTTCTAGCTTTTTTCTCGCAATTCTGATTTTATTTTTTGGAATTCATAATTGTGATGTTTTTTCACAATTTGGAGTTTTTTGCAATTCGTGTTTTTTTTCTCGCAAAGTTTTTATCTCGCAATTCTGAATTTATTTCATAATTCTGACATTTTTCACAATTCTGAGTTTATAATATAGTAATTGTGACTTTTTTTTTGTGCAATTCTTGCTTTTTTCTCGCAATTCAGATTTTTTCTCCTTGCAATTCTGATATAAATTCAGATTTGCAAGAAAAACGTCAGAATTGCGAGATAAACAGTCACAGTTGCCTTTACCTTGTTTATTCGGTGGCAGAAACAAGCTTTTAAGTGTTTAAAGGAGTGGTTCACCCAAAAATATAAAATCTGTCAGTATTTGTTCTGAACGAAAGCCAAAAGTTTGCAGAATCATTATTCAGCTCTTTTCCATCATCAAAGCATCGTAAGAGTCGTTCATATGACTCGTGAGTCTTCTGAAGCCTGATTCTGTGAGTGAACCCTGATGATCTCCTCCTCTGAAGCTGGTGTTTCCCATCATGCATTGGTTCTTGTGTGTTTTAACCCTTGAGCTCTGGATGAGAAACACTGAGCCTCATTCCTCTCATTCTCACACACACATCATATGCAGTCAATTAACTCTATGAAAATCCATTATATTTTTGGAACATTTATTGAAGCATTGGACAAAATATTAAAAAAATCTTTAAAAAAATGTGTTTTTGTTGAGTGTCATATTTGATCCGTCAGATAAACAGTCTGATAAAGTGAGAATATGGAGGATAAAACAGCTTTTTTAATGCAAAAATATGCAGATGCTGATATTTATATGGACAAAAAGTAAGATGAAATTCTGACGCTTTTAAATCAACGAGATCTTGACACAGTACAGCAGATACTGACATAAAATGCATATAAATATTGTGATTGAGTGCGACCGGTTTAAATTGATCTTTTATGGCCTTGAGAAGCTCAGTCTTGGTCCAGTCCAGCGGCTCCTCCCAGGAAGAGTTCTGGTCAGTTCTGGTCTTCATCAGTCTGAAGCAGGAGCAGATCTTCTGAACTGGGTTTGAGCTTCACTGTAGAGACGGAGAACAGACTGAAAAGCCATTAGAGAGGAGGAGACAGACTTTTCCAGAGACAGCAGCTCACTTCCTGTAATCAGACCCGCCCCCTCCTCCGCACTTCCTGTGAGTGTGGAATGGTGGCCTGTGATTGGCTGGAGCAGAAGCTCAGTGTCTCCACGTGTCTCAGTCTGTCTCTCCTGAAACTGTTTGAGAAACATTGAGCTTTAAAACTAGATGTCGTGAGGTTTGTGAGTGTGTGTGTGAGAGTGACGTCAGGTGTGTGTTCCTGTGATGTCATGGTGAACAGACTCCAGATGTGTTTGATCTCCTTCAGGTCATGTGAGTTCATCTTCAGTGTTTGTCGATCGTCAGCGTCACGTTGTGTTTCAGTCACACGAGCTGAAAATAGAGCAGGTTTTGTGTCTCGCTCACAGATGAAGGTGGTAATTTTGTGTGGTTTGACTGAGGAACTCTGGGATACGCTGGAGGTGTTTGTCACACAGATGTTGATGGAGCAGATGAGTCCAGTTACACGCGAACATTATCAGACGGGCCGAGTGCTGCGGGTCACGAGGGTCGAGTGTGTGTGACAGAAACCAGCCATTATGAGCCGCACAAAGGAACATTCCAGGTTATTTCCAGTTACAGACAGTGAGGAGAAACATGGAAAATATGTGGACATGAACATCCTCTGACACTAATCAACGTGTTACAGCTGTGAAACTGCAGTTTATCTCCTGCACTGAGCTATATTAGCCCTGTTTATTTGAATTTTGCATTGATTATAATTAATTATCAGCTTTTTCATCAACTTATGAACCCTCGTTTGGGAAACTCTAATGAAATAAAGCCACGAGTGCACATTTGGGCTGTGTTTCCATGGTGACGCCCCTGTCAATCACTGAGGTCAGTGCTCTGATCATCTTTGATCTTGATTATTTAGTGGTTCATTAGATTAGATTAGTTTAGCTGATTGATCGATCTGCGGCCGCAGCTGGAGGTGTGAAGGGCGAGATGGAGGTCAGGTGAGATCCAGCAGATAAAGTTTGTGATGATGAACATTTTCATTCGTTTAAATGACAAGTTGTGACATTGTTTTGAAGTATGTGTGAAGTGAAGTGAAGTGACATGTGGCCAAGTACGGTGACCCATACTCGGAATTTGTGCTCTGCATTTAACCCATCCAAGTGCGCACACACACAGCAGTGAACACACACAACGTGAACACACACCCGGAGCAGTGGGCAGCCATTGCTGCGGCGCCCGGGGAGCAGTTGGGGGTACGGTGCCTTGCTCAAGGGTCTCACCTCAGTCGTGGTATTGAGGGTGGGGAGAGCGCTGGACATTCACTCCCCTCACCGACAATCCCTGCCGGACCTGAGACTCGAACCCATGACCTTTGGGTTACAAGTCCGACTCTCTATCCATTAGGCCAAGACTGCCACCTAATGTATGTGTGTCGCAGGAAACACCTCCAGCAGCTAATGTGGGCGTGACCTTTAACCTTTGATCTGATGCCAGTGAGATCCTGACAGCTGCAGTATACGGACTCTCTCTGTTCGTCACTGGTGTGGTTTCTTCTCCTCTCACTCATCCATCTGCTCTCTCTTTCAACTTTCTTTCCTTCTGTTTTTCTGTCAAACACTCAACAGAGAAGCCGTTTACTGTGGTGAAATCACTGTAACTGCTTCCGCTTATTGCCACGGTTCTTTGTTTATATTTCTCTTCATCTCTTTGTTTATCTTCTCTTCATGGACGTATACAGTGAGAAGCAGCTGAAAGCATCTGAACCTCATTCAGACAATTATGATTTCTTTAGGGTTTCATTCATCGTAAATGATCATAAGTCAAACAAGAATGATCATTCTCTCATCATTTACTCACCTACATGTCATTCAAACCTGTATGAAAAACACAGAAGAATATATTAGGAAAAATGTCTGTCTTTTTTTTTTGTCCAAACAATCAATGGGGTCCAATGTTTTTTGGGAGGTAAAATTATGTTTAAATGCTTTTTAGAAAAACTATTGCATTCCCCTGAGAATGATCACAAAACATTTGGTAATATGCAACGTTTTTGAGGGAACGCAATAGTTTTGCAAACGAACAAAGTTTCTTGAGGGAACGCAATAGTTTTGCAAACGAACAAAGTTTCTTGAGGAAACGCTATAGTTTTGCAAACGAACAAAGTTTCTTGAGGAAACGCAATAGTTTTGCAAACGAACAAAGTTTCTTGAGGAAACGCAATAGTTTTGCAAACGAACAAAGTTTCTTGAGGAAACGCAATAGTTTTGCAAACGAACAAAGTTTCTTGAGGAAACGCAATAGTTTTGCAAACGAACAAAGTTTCTTGAGGAAACGCAATAGTTTTGCAAACGAACAAAGTTTCTTGAGGAAACGCAATAGTTTTGCAAACGAACAAAGTTTCTTGAGGAAACGCAATAGTTTTGCAAACGAACAAAGTTTCTTGAGGAAACGCAATAGTTTTGCAAACGAACAAAGTTTCTTGAGGAAACGCAATAGTTTTGCAAACGAACAAAGTTTCTTGAGGAAACGCAATAGTTTTGCAAACGAACAAAGTTTCTTGAGGAAACGCAATAGTTTTGCAAACGAACAAAGTTTCTTGAGGAAACGCAATAGTTTTGCAAACGAACAAAGTTTCTTGAGGAAACGCAATAGTTTTGCAAACGAACAAAGTTTCTTGAGGAAACGCAATAGTTTTGCAAACGAACAAAGTTTCTTGAGGAAACGCAATAGTTTTGCAAACGAACAAAGTTTCTTGAGGAAACGCAATAGTTTTGCAAACGAACAAAGTTTCTTGAGGAAACGCAATAGTTTTGCAAACGAACAAAGTTTCTTGAGGAAACGCAATAGTTTTGCAAACGAACAAAGTTTCTTGAGGAAACGCAATAGTTTTGCAAACGAACAAAGTTTCTTGAGGAAACGCAATAGTTTTGCAAACGAACAAAGTTTCTTGAGGAAACGCAATAGTTTTGCAAACGAACAAAGTTTCTTGAGGAAACGCAATAGTTTTGCAAACGAACAAAGTTTCTTGAGGAAACGCAATAGTTTTGCAAACGAACAAAGTTTCTTGAGGAAACGCAATAGTTTTGCAAACGAACAAAGTTTCTTGAGGAAACGCAATAGTTTTGCAAACGAACAAAGTTTCTTGAGGAAACGCAATAGTTTTGCAAACGAACAAAGTTTCTTGAGGAAACGCAATAGTTTTGCAAACGAACAAAGTTTCTTGAGGAAACGCAATAGTTTTGCAAACGAACAAAGTTTCTTGAGGAAACGCAATAGTTTTGCAAACGAACAAAGTTTCTTGAGGAAACGCAATAGTTTTGCAAACGAACAAAGTTTCTTGAGGAAACGCAATAGTTTTGCAAACGAACAAAGTTTCTTGAGGAAACGCAATAGTTTTGCAAACGAACAAAGTTTCTTGAGGAAACGCAATAGTTTTGCAAACGAACAAAGTTTCTTGAGGAAACGCAATAGTTTTGCAAACGAACAAAGTTTCTTGAGGAAACGCAATAGTTTTGCAAACGAACAAAGTTTCTTGAGGAAACGCAATAGTTTTGCAAACGAACAAAGTTTCTTGAGGAAACGCAATAGTTTTGCAAACGAACAAAGTTTCTTGAGGAAACGCAATAGTTTTGCAAACGAACAAAGTTTCTTGAGGAAACGCAATAGTTTTGCAAACGAACAAAGTTTCTTGAGGAAACGCAATAGTTTTGCAAACGAACAAAGTTTCTTGAGGAAACGCAATAGTTTTGCAAACGAACAAAGTTTCTTGAGGAAACGCAATAGTTTTGCAAACGAACAAAGTTTCTTGAGGAAACGCAATAGTTTTGCAAACGAACAAAGTTTCTTGAGGAAACGCAATAGTTTTGCAAACGAACAAAGTTTCTTGAGGAAACGCAATAGTTTTGCAAACGAACAAAGTTTCTTGAGGAAACGCAATAGTTTTGCAAACGAACAAAGTTTCTTGAGGAAACGCAATAGTTTTGCAAACGAACAAAGTTTCTTGAGGAAACGCAATAGTTTTGCAAACGAACAAAGTTTCTTGAGGAAACGCAATAGTTTTGCAAACGAACAAAGTTTCTTGAGGAAACGCAATAGTTTTGCAAACGAACAAAGTTTCTTGAGGAAACGCAATAGTTTTGCAAACGAACAAAGTTTCTTGAGGAAACGCAATAGTTTTGCAAACGAACAAAGTTTCTTGAGGAAACGCAATAGTTTTGCAAACGAACAAAGTTTCTTGAGGAAACGCAATAGTTTTGCAAACGAACAAAGTTTCTTGAGGAAACGCAATAGTTTTGCAAACGAACAAAGTTTCTTGAGGAAACGCAATAGTTTTGCAAACGAACAAAGTTTCTTGAGGAAACGCAATAGTTTTGCAAACGAACAAAGTTTCTTGAGGAAACGCAATAGTTTTGCAAACGAACAAAGTTTCTTGAGGAAACGCAATAGTTTTGCAAACGAACAAAGTTTCTTGAGGAAACGCAATAGTTTTGCAAACGAACAAAGTTTCTTGAGGAAACGCAATAGTTTTGCAAACGAACAAAGTTTCTTGAGGGAACGCTATAGTTTTGCAAACTAACAAAGTTTCTTGAGGAAACGCAATAGTTTTGCAAACGAACAAAGTTTCTTGAGGAAACGCTATAGTTTTGCAAACGAACAAAGTTTCTTGAGGAAACGCTATAGTTTTGCAAACGAACAAAGTTTCTTGAGGAACGCAATAGTTTTGCAAACGAACAAAGTTTCTTGAGGAACGCTATAGTTTTGCAAACGAACAAAGTTTCTTGAGGAACGCAATAGTTTTGCAAACGAACAAAGTTTTTTGAAGGAACGCTATAGTTTTTGGAGGGAACGGAATGGAATCTTTTAATTAAGTCTCCTGTTTCTCCTGAGAAAAAAAAGTAATCTTACACGCGCATCCTCTAGTCATTCAGCATTTGAGGAGAAATATTGCATGATTAAATGAGACGCAACCGAGGTTGTCTTTGAGCTATGAACGAGCGGCAAACGTCTCCTCTGTGATGTTTGTGAGCTCTCTGTATTCACACACCTCTTATTTCTTCAGCTGTGTGTCTTCAGGACACGTCACAGATGATCTGAGATCAGTTTAGGGCAGACGGCTGGTGGTCTGTCAGGGTTACAGTGGGTGAAGAATGTGTGCCATACAAACAAATACATGCAGCCTCCGCCTGCGAGCTCAGCAAACACACATCTGAGAGATTGAATACCAACACTTTACAATAGGGCCTCGTTTGTTAACATCTTTAGTTAACACGAACTACTTTTAAAGCATTTAGTTGCTGTTAATTTCAACATTTACTAATGCATTATTAAAATCAAAAGTTGAATGTTAATATTATTTAATGGACATGAGCTAACAGTGTGTTTTTATTAACTAACAATATCAAAGATTAATAAATACAGTAACAAATACTATTTTACAGTCTTCTAAACTTTGCCACGGACCTGTTTGAAAACATGTGATGTGATGAAGATGTGTTTATCACATACAAATCGACGCAAAACAAGCCCACAGCCTCAATAAAACCATTCAACATCGGAACAATGAAAAACCCTCGTGTTGCTCTGATTATAGAATTATTGAGCGAGCACGCGCGTGCGCGCGCACACAGCTGTAAACCCTCGTGGAAGCGCCGGTGTGTTGCCGTGGTGACGGTGGAGAGAAAGAGAGAGAGAGAAAGGGAGAGAGAGTGTGTGTCGGTGAATGAGTTTGTGAGCTCGCGAACGGTTTGACGGAAACCTTCGTTTTCTGGATGTTTGAAATCACCGACTTTCTTTCTCGAGACCCTCCGGCTGAAGAGCGCGCGAACGTGAGTAGCTTTTGTTCTCGCGAATTTACCTCAGATTTCTACATTTACCTCACTTTCTCAAATTAACACCTCAGATTAATTAAAACAGAAACAAAAAAACACCAGATTAATTTCACTCGCCGTTAGACCAAGACGACAGAAAGATTTCAGTCAGAAAGTCTGTTTGAATCGGTTTTTACGTCTTTTATCGTCGGTCGGTTCGTCCAGAACGGAAAGTCGTGGCAGGAGAAACGACGAGTTCCTTCTTTCTCGCTTTTCTCTTTTTTCCTGGATTTTGAAAGCGTTTTTCTTTGCTTTAACGTGATATAACTTGAGATTTAGTCTGTTATTAATGTTTGTTCTTCGATTAAATGTGTTTGGTTTAATGTTTTTTTTTTCCGTGAGGAGGATCGTTCAGATTTACTCCATTTATCTAAACAAAACGCTTTATTTTCTTTATTTCATTCAATAGTATGCCAGAAACACACAATATATTGTGTAAAAATTATATTAACGAAAATCTGATGGTATTATTGTGGATCAAATATACTATCATGGACTTTGGACATGTTATTATTGTAATATCAGATATTTTTGTAAAGATACCATGTTATTATATAAGATCAAATGTCGTTTTATGTGGTTAGTACATCAATATGTTTATAATTTAATACCAAAATGGATTTATCAGAGGTTCATAATATTACAATATGATTTTATGTGTCAGTGATATTAAATATTTTACATTTAGTTTATAAGGAAGCTTGTTTCCACCATGGAATAAAAATAAAAGAGTGTCTTTTTATCTCACAATTCTGAGAAAAAAAGGTCAGAATAGCAAGTTATGAACTCGGATTTGCTAGACAAAAATCAGAATTTGGAGTTTATATCTCTCAATTCTAATAATTGTGAGATATAAACTAGCAATTAGAGTTATAAAGTGAGGTAAAGTCGCAATTCTGAGATGATAAGAGATAAAAAATTCTAACTTTAATATTGATATTTGTTTTTTCTCAATTCATCCTGACAGTAAATCATTCTCTCCGCTGTGCATTATTAAGGATTTACTTATATTTTTTGTTTAAAAACAGCAAAGTACCATGTGTTTATAATGTGACCCACAATGCCTTGGGCCCACAGTCGCCGTTACTGACATCAGTGTGATGTCTTTTTTCCTGCGCTGGCCCTTTAAGGTCTGGTTGAGGTTAGCTGGTTAACCAGCGCTCGATCATCAGTGAGCGTTCACTTTATGGAAGCTAAGAATAAGAGCGCGGACGGTCCTACCGCCGGCCGTAAAAACTGTGGAAGAAACACAGACGCTTCATTACGGGCTGCTCACGCCAAGAGAAAACACACGCGTGTCCCTCTCATACGCTGCCAAGAGAGAAAGACACGCTTCCTCCATGAAGGAGTGGAAAATCAGAGTTTTCCTGCAGTGTTTGTGGGCCGTCAGGTAAACACAGTGATGTTTAGATCTCAGACCACACAGTCTGATTCGAATGTGTTCAAACCCACTGAGCTGCCTACTTAGACTGCGTTTTAAGTGATCACAGGCACACTGACACAAAGATCATGCTGGCAAACCTCAGATTTTATTAAGACACACACTGACGGGGATTTGCAGCGACAAAGTGACTTTAGTCATTCATGTTAGAACTGCAGATCTAAAATGAATCATTACAGTTTAAAAAATGAACTAATACAGTTCTAAAATGAATCATTATATAGTAAAAAAAAAAAAGGATCACTACAGCTCAAATTAATCACTGCAAATCTAAAATAAATCATAATTAAAAAGTGAATCAATACAGTTCTAAAATGAATCATTATAGTTCTAAAATGAATCATAGTTCAAATATGAATCACTGCAATTCTAAAATGAATCATTGTAGTTCCAAAAGAAATCCCTGTATTGATTCATTTTTTAATTATAATGATTCATTTTAAAATGTTGATTCACTTTTGACCTACAGTGGTTCATTTTTGAACTGTAGTGATTTATCTTTGATCTACAGTGATTTATTTTAGAACTATAATGATTCATTTCAGAACAGTTCTGATTTATTTTTGTAAATATAGTGGTTCCTCTTAGAACTGCAGTGATTCATTCTAGAACTATGATTTATTTTAGAACTATGATGATTCATTTTTAAACTATAGTGATCCATTTTTAACTATAATGATTCATTTTAAACTGTATTGATCCATTTTTAACTATAATGATTCATTTTAAACTGTATTGATCCATTTTTTAACTATAATGCTTCATTTTAAAACTCAGTGATTCATTTTATAACTGCAGTGATTCATTTTATAACTGCAGTGATTCATTTTATAACTATAATGATTCATTCTAGAACTGCAGTGATTAATTCTTGAACTATGATTCATTTTAGAACTGTATTGATTCATTTTTAACTGTAGTGATCCATTTTTTACTATAATAATTCATTTAAACTGTATTGATCCATTTTTTAACTATAATGCTTCATTTTAAAACTCAGTGATTCATTTTATAACTGCAGTGATTCATTTTATAACTATAATGATTCATTCTAGAACTGCAGTGATTAATTCTTGAACTATGATTCATTTTAGAACTGTATTGATTCATTTTTAACTGTAGTGATCCATTTTTTACTATAATAATTCATTTAAACTGTATTGATCCATTTTTTAACTATAATGCTTCATTTTAAAACTCAGTGATTCATTTTATAACTGCATTCATTTTATAACTATAATGATTCATTCTAGAACTGCAGTGATTAATTCTTGAACTATGATTCATTCTAGAACTGTATTGATTCATTTTTAACTGTAGTGATCCATTTTTTACTATAATAATTCATTTTAGAACTGTATTGAGTCATTTTAGAACTACAGTGATCCATTTTTAACTATATTGATTCGCTTTTGATCTACAGTGGTTCATTTTTGTAAGTATAGTGGTTCATTTTTTACTATAATAATTCATTTTAGAACTGTATTGAGTCATTTTAGAACTACAGTGATTAATTCTTGAACTATGATTCATTTTAGAACTGTATTGATTCATTTTTTAACTGTAGTGATCCATTTTGTACTATAATAATTCATTTGAAACTGTATTGATCCATTTTTTAACTATAATGATTCATTTTAAAACTGTATTGAGTCTTGTTAGAACTACAGTGATCCATTTTTAACTATATTGATTCGCTTTTGATCTACAGTGGTTCATTTTTGTAAGTATAGTGGTTCATTTTTGAACTATAATGATTCATTTTAGAAGGGAATTTATTCATTTTTGAACTATAGTGGTTCATTTTTGAACTATAATGATTCATTTTAGAAGGGAATTGATTCATTTTTGAACTGTATTGATTCCTTTGTGAACTATAGTGGTTCATTTTTGAACTATAATGATTCATTTTAGAAGGGAATTGATTCATTTTTGAACTATAGTGGTTCATTTTAGAAGGGAATTGATTCATTTTTGAACTGTATTGATTCCTTTGTGAACTATAGTGGTTCATTTTTGAACTATAATGATTCATTCCAGAACTGTATTGATTCAGTTTTGAACTATAGTGGTTCATTTTAGAAGGGAATTGATTCAGTTTTGATCTACAGTGGTTCATTTCAGAACTGCAGTGATTCATTCTTGTGATTTGAAGCTGTTGAACTGGTTACAGTAAGATCGCCTGTAACACGATCCAGAGTGTGTCTGTGAGTGTGTGAATGTGAAACCCAAGACCAACACAGTGTTAAAATGCTAATTGAATGTGTGCTGGAGGTCAAAGGGCAAACAGACACTGCGGTTTCAGCACAGCTGCTGTGTGGTTTCATATCAGCGTTAAAACATGCCTCTCTCTAATCGCAGATATTGATATGTAGTTGCAGTCACAGTTCAGACTCGTGTGCTGCTCTGACAGAATCTGGATGTGGCCGGTTC
The DNA here is from genome assembly GCA_003731715.1 of Anabarilius grahami. NCBI lineage: Eukaryota > Metazoa > Chordata > Actinopteri > Cypriniformes > Xenocyprididae > Anabarilius > Anabarilius grahami. Next base: position 695,292 of record RJVU01037189.1, on the reverse strand, counting down.
TGTTTAAGCGCAGAAGGGCTTTAAATGGGTCACATTACGTGCTGGAGTTTTCCATGCTGCGCTCCCAAAAGGAGCATGTTTGATTGAATTAAAACCAGCCGAGCCGCTCTGCCTTCAAATCAAGCCCAGAGGCCTGAGCGCCGGCCGTCGCGTCACACCAGAACAAGAGTGAGTGCTTGTGTTGGTCAGATGTCAGGCTGACCTGTAGAGCGTCTTCATTGTGTGTGTGAGTGTGAGTGTGTGTGTGTGTGTGTGTGTGTGTGTGTGAGGCCAGTGTGCAGGGGTTTGCTGTGTGCTGTAGAGCGGGTCAGTCATGCACACTGATAAGATTAGTGCTGTAGTAAACCAGTCTGTCGTTCTTATCTCTCTCTCTCGCTCTAAAGTGTGTGTTTTTCATCTGTGCTGCATCAAGCAAATTCCTTGTGCTCTCTCTGTCTGTCTCTTTGTCTCAGTTTGGTGAGCTCACGGTGTGTTTGGGGACGGAGGAGGTCCAGCTGACCCACCCAAACCCCCGCAGCTCCGCAGGACGCTTCAGTGTATTATTCATCTCTGCGCTGCTTCACTGCACTCAGTGTTGACCGTTCATTCTCAGTTTATTATTCTGTGGTGCTAACAGACTCAAGTGTGATCCTGTTTCCAGATTGTGATGTGTTTATAACTCACAGCTGTATGCAAATGAGCGGTCACGGTGCCCAATCACGGCTCTGTGTTTTCATGATAACATGATTGTGATTTATGTTCAGCTAATGATGTCATTATAAATGCTCAGATCACGTTCATTTCACAGTTGAAAGTGTCTGATAACAGCTGGGGTAAGGATTTCCACTGGTCATGTGATCTGAGGCGTCCCACCATCAAGGTCCTGAGATACTCAAAGTGAAGTTTTTTTTCGTTCTTTGCTCAGGGGCAAAAAGAAGATTGAAATACCTTGGCAGTGATTTACTGTTAGGAAAGCGCGCTGCATGTTGCTCTCAATAACTAAATAAACACACTACAAAAATGAGAAAACAGCAGTTCAGAAAGCATCTGATCGCAGTGATTTGGATGTTTGCCATTCAGACTCCAGTAAAGTTACATCATGTTTATTTATACAGTATGAAAAAAACATGAAAAACTGTGTCACTTTTAATTAGAATTACAGCTTCAGTTTCTACTATAAAGCATCTCTCCAGTGTATTCATGTTTTTACGGAGCCCCACACATGCAGGAAGAAAATTAGTAAATCGTGTGCACGATTGAGCAAATCGAGGAAATGAAATAGTAAATCGTGCACACGATTGAGCAAATCGAGAGAATGAAATAGTAAATCGTGCGCATGATTGAGCAAATCGAGGGAACGAAATAGTAAATCGTGCGAACAATTGAGCAAATCGAGAGAACGAAATAGTAAATCGTGCGAACAATTGAGCAAATCGAGGGAATTAAATAGTAAATCGTGCACACGATTGAGCAAATCGAGGGAATTAAATAGTAAATCGTGCGTACGATTGAGCAAATCGAGGGAATTAAATAGTAAATCGTGCACAAGATTGAGCAAATCGAGGGAATTAAATAGTAAATCGTGCGTACGATTGAGCAAATCGAGGGAATTAAATAGTAAATCGTGCGTACGATTGAGCAAATCGAGGGAATTAAATAGTAAATCGTGCACACGATTGAGCAAATCGAGGGAATTAAATAGTAAATCGTGCGTACGATTGAGCAAATCGAGGGAATTAAATAGTAAATCGTGCGCACGATTGAGCAAATCGAGGGAATTAAATAGTAAATCGTGCGCACGATTGAGCAAATCGAGGGAATTAAATAGTAAATCGTGCGCACGATTGAGCAAATCGAGGGAATTAAATAGTAAATCGTGCGCACGATTGAGCAAATCGAGGGAATTAAATAGTAAATCGTGCGCACGATTGAGCAAATCGAGGGAATTAAATAGTAAATCGTGCGCATGATTGAGCAAATCGAGGGAATGAAATAGTAAATCGTGCGCATGATTGAGCAAATCGAGGGAATGAAATAGTAAATCGTGCGCACGATTGAGCAAATCGAGGGAACGAAATAGTAAATCGTGCGAACGATTGAGCAAATCGAGAGAATGAAATAGTAAATCATGCGCACGGTTGAGCAAATCGAGGAAATTAAATAGTAAATCGTGTGCATGATTGAGCAAATCGAGGGAATTAAATAGTAAATCGTGCGCAGGATTGAGCAAATCGAGGAAATGAAATAGTAAATCGTGCGCATGATTGAGCAAATCGAGGAAATGAAATGGTAAATCGTGCGCATGATTGAGCAAATCGAGGAAATGAAATGGTAAATCGTGCGCATGATATAGCAAATCGAGGGAACGAAATAGTAAATCGTGTGCATGATTGAGCAAATCGAGGGAATGAAATAGTAAATCGTGTGCATGATTGAGCAAATCGAGGGAACGAAATAGTAAATCGTGCGCATGATTGACTTTTTTTTTTTCTTGCATGTCACGTGTCGGGCTCTGTATGTTTTTACTTGTGTCTGAAAAGAAAAAATTAACCTCAAAGTAGGCGGAGCCTCAGAGCCACACCCACCTGTTTACATCATCACCACAGACCAATGGGAGTTCGGAGGAGTTTAGCAGCTGTTTTGAACTCCAGAAACGAACTCCAAGAGAACATGATTTTGTTTTAAATGACGTCACACCAGTTTGTTCTTTGATTTTCGGTTGAAGTATATCAGGCCTTTATGTAGAATAAAACTGTTTTAAACAGGCTTAATCAGGGTTAAGATAATAAAGAATTAAATGCAAAATAAAATAAATCATTTGAAATAAAAACAATCACAATGAATCACAATATCTGATTACTTTCATGTCATGTGACTGTAACTGACATCAGAGAACCATGAACGTTGTTAAATTATTGAAATATGAACTTATCAATCTCAAAGGGGTTTGACTGACAGAAAGTTTAGGAAAGACACATTTGTTTCACAGTGAAGGTCAGAGGTCATTGAGAATGTCTGATATTTCTGTGATATTTCTCACTGGGGTTTGTGGGAATGTTTGGAATGATTGACATGCAGGAGAGACTGAGACTGGAGACCTGACGGACAGTTTACAGTCATTCTCCATGTCGTTGGGTTCAGCAGTTCAGTGTGTCAGGAGACAGGAAGTGCTCTGTCAGGAGACAGGAAGTGCTCTTTAAAGGCGTGTGGCTGTTGTGAATCCATCAGATGAATGTCAGTAACTCGAGACAGACACACAAGATCAGATCTGTTGTGATTATTGATGGATTGATCTTCTGTGTTTAATTAGTAGTTTCATCATTTTAAATGAATACTTTCCCAGTGATTTATGAAGTTAATTGTTGGTTGTCTTTGTTCCATCATTTGCACGCGTGTCTTTCATTCCCGATTGGGAAAGACAATATTCCAAACCAATGTAGTGTTGTGTTGTGTGTGTGTGTGTGTGTGTGTCTGGCCTTATACAGAAAGTACAATTTTTCTGACTGGATTCTGCAAGTATAGTAGCTCAAACAGTAAATCACAGCGCTCGCAACTCCAAAGTCATGGGTTCGATTCCCAGGGAATGCATGAACTGATAAAATGAATGTCACATGTATAAATGTAAATGTTCTTCATGCTTGTGTGTTTGTGGGCCTGACGCAGACACTTGTGTTTTCAGCGTTCTGCTTGTGTTCTCGTTAGGTTCCCGTCTGCCGTTCTTTCGGGGTTCGTGACCCGTGACGTCATTGTGCTGTGAACCGCGTTAATGAACTCAATTGTCCTCAACGTTTGACATGTTACGCCTGACAGAGCGTTGTGTAACTCTGAAGCTCACAATCACGACGCCTGTGTGTCGCGTGTCGGCCGTCAGTCACGTCACTTTGATTCAGTTGTTCTCATATAGGCCTCGTTCACACTGCGGTTCAATGCGGTGTCACTCCACTTCTGAGTGTTGATGTGAGTGTTTCCCGCAGGTGAGGACACGATAGTACAGCGTTTTCATGAATGAACGGAATCCTTCCCATCAGCACAGCTGCTTTACTGCTTAACAGTGTGAAGGTGTGTTTGATAGTGTTCAGACACAATGAGACGTGTGATGTTGTTCAGATCACACCTGCCATCCTGGAGGAAAACCCCTCAATAATAAACGACTAGAATAGAGCCGGGTGAGTTTCCTCTTATCAGAGCTATGTGTGTGTGTGTTTGATTCTGTCTTGAAGCTTTTCAAACACTCAAGTCTAAATCATTGACGTTCAGCCGGTTGTGGGGTGTTGATGTGACCGTTAACTCCTCGACTCAGACTCTTAGAACAGCGTGAGCGCGGATGAAAGATGAGAGTGAACGCAGTCATAGGTGAGTAGGGCAGTTTGTGTGTGTGTGTGTGAAGCCCTGCAGCAGGAACAGATTAAACTGACAAACACTCTTTCTGAACAATAGTGCTGCGGATATCCTCCTCCTGCTGGGGCTGCTGGGAGTCTCCAGAGGGTCACACGGAGACCCGGAATACTGTCGGATAACAGACATCAGTAGAGCTGCTCCGGCCGTCACACACACACACACACACACACTCCTGTGGGAGTTCTGCTTCTGCTCGACCACACACTCAGACCGGAGCGCTTGCAGCCGGCCGTCTGTTGTTCCCTGTCATGTGAGAGGGAGTTTTTGAGAGGAAATCTGCCCTATTGATCTTCAGCACGCCACGTAAACACTCCATACCCGGCTCAACAGTAGTGCTCTACATTCTCACACGACCCCATTAATGATATCATTCAGTGAGCGTCTCAAATACATCGTTTCAGAACGGACTCTTATAGACAGCTGCTGTTCTTCATCATGTGACTTTTTCCATCAATCACAGCCTCTCTCTCCTGGGGCATTATGGGAGCTGATCACCTCTCCAGTCGCAGGTGTTCTCCCAGCTGACCCAGCGCTCCTGGTTTTCCCACGCTAACTAGTGAAGTGTTTAGTGAAGTATGAGTGCTTCCTGCGATGACACACTACATTTGTGGTTTGTTGTTGTGATGGATTGTGTAAAACGCGCAAATCTCTCTTGGATCCTAAACCCGGCCTTCTGGAAAGTCACTCAGCGTGTGTGTGTGTGTGTGTGAGTGACTCTCCTGGAATCTTGACGATGACATCACTGGGTGACTGTTGTTGTGATGTTATGATGAAGTTCTCCTGGATACCCTCACTGACCCGTCCGCACCGGAGCGATTGTGTTCGGCTGCGTTTTATCAGCCAATAATCTGCTCAGGGACGACGAGTGTGTGTGTGTGTGTGTGAGCGTCATGAATATGATCTCACCGAACACACGTTTGCATGAGGGCCGATTTTCCATGAGGATCACGGCCGCTTGTCCTGGAAATGTGCTGGTCAGGAATCATCGTTCCACCAGACGACGTGGAAAAAGATGCGAGACGATCTGAATTGATTTCAGCTGATCTTCACTGCAGGAGTGACTTTGAATTAGTGTTAAAGGGGACCTATAGTGCCCCTTTCTCAAGATGTAATATAAGTCTCAGGTGTCCTCAGAATGTGTCTGTGAAGTTTCAGCTCAAAATACCTAGGGTTGTTCCGATTCCGATACTAGTATCGGAAATACCACCGATACCACAAAAAATTCTGGCATCGGTATCGGCGAGTAATTNGTGTGTCCCTTTAAATGCAAATGAGCTCCGCTTTCCAGAAGAGGGCGGAGCTTTAACAGCTCAACAACAACAAAGCTGGAGAATCTCACGCAGCCAAAATGACGAAAGTATTCAGCCTTACATTGTTCAAACCGGAGTCGACACTGATGGAGAGACTCAGGAAGAAGTTACAACTTTTAGAATGAAACTGGA
>RJVU01037189.1:657667-689372 GCA_003731715.1 Anabarilius grahami | reverse complement strand
AAATAACTTAATAAAGCATTTGAAGACGCGTCACCCCGCGCAACACGATGGTTACATAAAGGCTAATGCTGCGTTCACACCAGACGCGAATGAAGCGATAAGCGCGAGTGATTTACATGTTAAGTCAATGCAAAGACGCGAATTGACTTCCTGCGGCGCGATTCGGGCGTTTGACGCTCTTAAGACTTAAGCTTCATTCAAACAAAGAGAAAAGTTTTCAAAAGACAAATAAAGATAACCGACAAAATTGTCGGGTTTATTGTTCTGGATGACCAGCTGCTGTCAGTCGTCGAAAACGTGAGATTTTTATTTAACAAAATTGTTTCTGGACTTCAAGTTTTAAAGAGATTATTTTCTTATATAATTATATTCCTAGATTTATTTGTTGTACTGTTTTTATAGTTATATTGTAAAACTAATATACCTTTTTCAGTTTACAATGTTAGATTTGTGGCTGCATTTGAAGTTCTTTTTCACTTAAAATAAATAAATAATATAACTGACAAATGTATGTCAGATAATAAAAATACTCTAGTTCACTGTATGTATTTGTTCTTGTTTTAAGGGATAAGTCTGAAGCACACCATAAATAATTCTATCAATTCATACAGGGCTAGTATATATATATACAGATACACACCCAGGTATCGGATCGGTACTCGGTATCGGCCGATACCCTGAGCTCAGGTATCGGAATCGGTATCGGGAATGGAAAAGGGGTATCGGAACATCTCTAAAAATACCCCACAGATCATTTATTATAGCTTGTCAAATTTGCTCCTATTTGGGTGTGAGCAAAAACACAGCGTTTTTGTGTGTGTCCCTTTAAATGCAAATGAGCTCCGTTTTCCAGAAGAGGGTGGAGCTTTAACAGCTCAACAACAACAAAGCTGGAGAATCTCACGCAGCCAAAATGAGGATTGTCAGTAACGGTGTTCAGCCTTACATTGTTCAAACCGGAGTCGACACTGATGGAGAGACTCAGGAAGAAGTTACAACTTTTAGAATGAAACTGGACGTTTCTGAATGGTTAGTGGATAAATTTATGTAGTTGCTGTGGAGTTGATTCAACTCATCCACTAGCATGTGCCGTCATGTTCATCTTCTGTGTTGAATTGACCCTCGTTTGTGAAGCAGTCCGGCGTAAAATGATGGCATGTCATCAACACTCTACTACAACAACTCTTCCTCTTCTCTAAAGCAGCCCAACATGGCCCCGCCCCCTTTGTTGAGTGTTCTCAGGGGCGGGGTTTATGTAAATTTTAGGGTTAGTGATGTCACCAACCCGTAAAGAAGCTCGTTAGTCCCTACCAGCCGTCTAAAGGTGATTTTCTGTAAAAGAGGATTAATACAAATTCGCGTGCGTATGTCATGAATGAGAAGTTTTCCTATGCGAATGAATCCAAATAAATCACACAGTTATCAGTGAATGAGAGCGCAGGTCTTTGTATTATTCCTGGTTTTCCAGTGCTCGTCATTGTTTGTTTTTAAGTAATTTTTCTCTCTAAAGCCTCGTCTCCGTTCTCGTATTTCTGCTCAGTAATCATGTTCTTCGGGTGGGGCGAAACGGTCAATGTTCACAACATATCAAACACTTCCGAGGTGTGGCGTTATCATGAATGTACTGATATATGACACGGGTCGGGCTCTTCAACAGGGTCTAGAGACTCATTTGAGTGAATCATGTGACCGCATCATCATATTCATCTGGGTCTGATCTGACATTTTACTGTTTTATGATCAGATGAGGGATGGGATGATGAACTTTAGCACCGCTGGAGTTTAGACAGCAGAACTTCATCTGCGGCTGCCAGACTGTGTGTTATTGTAACCCAGATTCAGGCTGTAGACGGGCCCCTCGGGGGGCGGGGCCTGTGGGGGGAGGAGTCAGAGGAGATGACATCACTAGAGCAGATGGTCATTCAGAATGTGGAGTGAATGAGACGAGACGCTGGGATTGAGTTCATATGACTTCAGTGAGTTTATCAGAGCCATGATCAGAGGTATTTATCTGTGTGTGTGTGTGTGTGTGCGTGTGTGTGTGTGCGTGTATGTAACTGTCTCTCTCTTGACTTTAATTATGAAGAACTCGGGATGTTTAAAGCTGATCTCTCTCTCTCACACACACACACTGTGCAGTTTTTATCACTCATCAGGCTGCAGATGTCAGAGTTCAGAAGTCAAGGCTTTTCAGAAGGTCATGTGATCTGAGCATTTGGTTTCAATTTCTTGTTTCAGAGAGAATGAGGCCTTATGTTTATACCTGCATGGAGCCGTTGTGTGTGTGTGTGTGTGTTCAAGAAATCCTTCTCTGTTCTGAAGTTGTTTTGTTTCAGTTGATCTTGTTTGTAGTGTCTCTGTGTCTGTGTCTGTGCAGAGTGTGTGTGAGTGTGTGTGTGTGTGTGTGAGTGAGAGAGAGAGTGTGTGCGTGTGTGTAAAGAGGAAGAGGCCCATTTACACCAAAGACAATAACTAAAAAAAATAGTAAAAATCGTTTTAAATGTAAAAGGATAGTAAAGTCCATACCACAACTATAACGATAACGACACGCTTTCAGAACGATTTTTTCCAGCTGATGAACGATAAAACATTGACAGCCAATCAGAATCCATCCTGCTTTAACAAACTCAAGCATTTAAAACGTCAGACCACAAAACTGCAGCACGCTTATAATAAACAGAACGATACCATCCGCTGGTGTGGACACTAATATAGTTATTATTAAAGTTATCGTTCTTGGTGTGAGTGAGCCTTAAAGGGATAGTTCACCCAAAAAAGAAAATTACTTCATGATTTACTCACCCTCAACCCATCCTAGGTGTATATGACTATCTTCTTTCAGACGAACACTATTGGAGATATATTTAAAAATGTCCTTTCTCTTCGCAAGTCGACTTACGTAGAAAGAGTGACCTTTGACCCAATGTATGACGCAGGATGTGCAGTATCGTAAGCTTAGACGCCTCTCCCGCTTCAAACAAACTCAAGCTCCTCTTCTCTTATCAAAATCCGCTGACATTTCTCTTTAAAAATGTTCGTTTTAGACTTTTGTGACCGGTGTTTTGTTTTTCTCTATCCTCTGCGTTTCAGCGTTTGCCAATACGTCATGCGTCGGGTCAGAGGTCACTCATCCGCCGTAAGTCGACTGATGTTTGCCAGAAGCTAATTATTATAGTTTGTAAAGTTATAAATATGGATATTTTTCTTACAAAAACCCATTGCTGCGCTTCAGAAGGCGGGTCATTGACGAATAAGGTTTTATAAAGTGTAAAAAAACATAATGGAGATATAATTAATTTTGAAGTTTTATTAAGTGTTAACAATGAGATTATGTGGTTTTTATAATCAATTAACTTTGCTTTTGTCTTTTTTTTTTTACAACAATTTGTCACCAAAAAAGTCATTCAGTTTAACAAAAATTTCGGTTTTACCGAATGACGATATTTTCAAACAATGCTAACAGGCTGATATCTAGCTAGCTAGCAAAAGGACAATCAAACATTTTATATTTAGTACAAGTTTTTAAAATATTACAACATTTTCCATGTTTTATAGCGGTTGCACCGAATGACCTGATGTTTCGGGACATGCGTATGATCAAGTGAAAACATGAATTTATCAAATAGTTAAGAGAGAGTTAGTTACTTTGCTTCATGATCATGTGGTCCTTTGCAGGTGTCTGAATGATGTCACATCCTGTCACATGATATTAACCGCATGACTTGATCCAAAATGGTGCCTTTATATTGGTTACTCCAAATGACATCAATGAAATTCATTTTTCCGGACATTCTTTCTCATAACAAAGCAATGACTTCTACACATAATTTTAATACCATTTTGCACTATGTTGATTTATGATGTTATAAAATCATGCCAGAAAAAAAAAAAAAAAAACATTTATTACAATTTAAGATATTTTAATCACAAATGAAATGTCTGTAATGGACGGTTAAACCAAATGACACTTCAAAATCTTTAAAATATCTTTATATGTAGCAAAATAGAATTTAAAACCTTTTTGGATTCAATAAAAGAGATCTAGTTGTACTACCTTACACACTTTGGATGTCATATCTTTGTTTTTTATTATTATTAAGGCCTTTGGACAAAAAAATGAGCCGTCACGTCATTGACCCAGGCCTTTATTAACCCCCTGGAGTCGTATGGATTACTTTTATGATGGTTGGATGCACTTTTTTGGGCTTCAAAATCTCACCCCCCCATTCACTACCATTATAAAGCTCGGAAGAGACAGGATATTTTTTTAAATAACTCCAATTGTGTTTGTCTGAAAGAAGATAGTCATATACACCTTGGATGGCTTGAGGGCGAGTAAATGATGGGATCATTTTCATTTTTGGGTGAACTATAGTTTTGAGTTAGACACGTGTTGATTATAATTACAAATGTTGCTCCTGTTTACCATTTTAATGCGCTGTTGATGAAGAACTGATAAACGGCTCGCCAGATAACTGGTTTAAAGAGCACAGACTCTCGAGACCTAAACTGCATTTCCCATCATTCCCTGTGGCAGATAAAGTGTCGTCCTTTACTCTTCATCATGTTGTGTTTGCACTGGCGTGTCTTGTGTTGGTGCGGTGACTCATGGGTGTTCGGGCTGGTTAACCCATGACATCATCCACATGTGTTTGTATTCGTGGTTGAGTTTAGTCATTCAGACTCTCAGAAGTGTACGAACACTGATGACGTTCACAGCGCAGAATCCATCAGCATCTTCCACACTTGTGTCTATGTATGTGACTGTAATCACAGCTGAACGTTCAAATGTGTTTATGTAATGTTTTTAAAAGCTGTATTTATACTTTCTCTCTTCCTGCAGTTGTGTTTGTGAGATGATGGTCAAACTTCCGCACTAAGATGTAGAATCCAGACGAGGAGGAGGAAGAGAGACAGAAAGAGGAAGGAACTCCAACACACAAATAAGAAGAGGAAAAGAGAGAGAGAGCAGCTTCAACCTCTCCGGTCATCCGTCAGAAATCCCCACAGTGACCTTTGACCTCAGCCGCTGCACCATGTGTCATGTGATCGTGACGTGCCGCTCGATGCTGTGGACGCTGCTCAGCATCGTGGCCGCGTTCAGCGAGCTCATCGCCTTCATGAGCACCGACTGGCTGGTGGGATTCCCGCGGACGCCGGACGCCGTGTTCTCTCCGCACGGGGCGACGGCGGCGGGCGAGGCGTACCGCCCCACGCTGGGCATCTACGGCCGCTGCATCCGGCTGCCCCACCTGCGGCGCGGCGTTCTGTGCGGGCCGTACGCCGTGCACTTTGGAGAGATCGCCAGCGGGTTCTGGCAGGCCACATCCATCTTCCTGGCGGCCGGAATTCTGCTGCTGTGCGCCGTGGCCTTCATATCCGTCTTCACCATGTGCTTCCAGAGCATCATGAAGAAAAGCATCTTCAATGTGTGTGGACTCCTGCAGGCCATCGCAGGTGAGATCGTGGTTTCGAGTGATTTCACTGCGGTAAAGAACGATAACTATATCAGCGTTCACACCAGATATCGTTCTGTTTATTCTAAGCTCACGACTGTAAATGCTCAAGCTCTTTTCTGATTGGCTGTTAATGTTCCAGAGTATTTTTTTCCATTTACTTCCACTCCATTTTCTCAAACAGTCTTCAGTTTTTGTTCAGTAACGTTGAATAGTAGAACAAAACCAATCAGCTCTGAATCACTGCAGTGTTTGAAAGAAGAAACTGTTTTTAAACTGAGGTCACAATTTGTTATTGATACTCATCCCATAATGCATTGGGAATGATGAATCAAAAACCATACAAGACTGACCTGACCAACCTGACCTAGTTAAAATGACCATTTCAGACAGCTCAGATACACAGGACAGCACCAGCGTCCAACATCATTACAGTAGTTTAATAATAAATCGGCACTGAGGCAGTTGCTAGGGTGTTCTGGATGGTTGCTAGGGCATTGCCATGTGGTTGATAGGCATTTGCTAGGGTGTTCTGGGTGGTTACTAGGGCATTATGTAATTGTTATGGTGTTCTGGGTGGTTGCTAGGGAGTTATGTGGTTGTTAGGCAGTTGATAGGGTGTTCTGGATGGTTGCTAGGGCGTTGCTATGTTGTTGCCAGGCAGTTGCTAGGGTGTTCTTAGTGGTTACTAGGGCATTATGTAATTTCTAGGATGTTCTGGGTGGTTGTTAGGGAGTTATGTAGTTTCTAGGTAGTTGATAGGGTGTTCTGGATGGTTGCTAGGGTGTTGCTATGTGGTTGCTAGGGTGTTCTGGGTGATTACTAGGGCATTATGTATTTGCTACGTGTTCTGGGTGGTTGCTAGAGAGTTATGTGGTTGCTAGGCAGTTGATAGGATGTTCTGGGTGGTTACTAGGGCATTATGTAATTGCTAGGGAGTTATGTGGTTCCTAGGCAGTTGATAGGGTGTTCTGGATGTTGCTAGGGCGTTGCTATGTGGTTGCTATGGTGTTCTGAGTGATTATTAGGGCATTATGTAATTGCTAGGGTGTTCTGGGTGGCTGCAAAGGAGTTGTTGTGGTTGCTAGGGTGTTCTCTGGTGGTTGATAGGGTGTTGTTAAGCAGTTGCTAGGGTGTTCTGGTGGTTGCTAGGGTGTTGTTAAGCAGTTGCGAGGGTGTTCTGGTGGTTGCTAGGGTGTTGTTAAGCAGTTGCGAGGGTGTTCTCTGAGTTCTTGTGTAGTGTGAGTGTAGGACGTTCACGGTTGATGAAATTGTAGAGTTGTGTGTGTGTGCAACAGGTCACATGGGATGATGAGGTCACTTCATCTGTTTTCCAGAATATTCTGCTGATCTGTGAGTCAGTCTGACCTCTGACCCTGAGAAGAGGGCTGATGGGTATTTGACTCTGTGACGACATCATAGCTGACACCGGGTGTGGAAGGATTCGTGAAAATCTACTTAAGAAGTTGAGAAATAAAGTTGTGAGAAGTTTGTCAGAAGTCTAATTCTTGAAAACTTCCTAAGAGGTTCTCAAGTATTTACGAACATCTTATTTTGTTCTTCAGGACACGAGGCTTCAGTGTCTGGAGGTTCTTGAAGATAATTCAGTGTCTAACAGCTCAAAGTCTGTGTTTGTGTGCTGCAGATCACGTAATAATGCAGTGTGAGTGTGTTCAGACTGTGAAGCGCAGCATCAGTCATCGATTAGAGGAGGGTAGACATGTAGACGTTCATCAGTGATGGAGCTGCTGCTGCTGTCTAATGGTTCTTCACCCGCGACCGAAGGGGTCAGAGGTCAGGATGATGTTTTGAGTTGAAACAGGCTGGTTCTGACAGATTTACAGATCTAGTGTGTGTGTGTGTGTGTGTGTGTGACGGTCAGGTGTGTGTGTGTGTGTTTGCAGCTCTGAGACCTTCAGACCCTCAACAACATGTGGAAAGAATTTATGACCTACTTTCATTTCCTTGTATTATACTAAACACACACACACAGAGAGAGAGAGTCTTGTGTGTTATTGTCAGGTAAAAAACACATTTGATCCATGAACTGTGATTGGTCGCTTCAGGTGTCAGTCAGACGGTCTCTTCCTATGTAAGTGGGCAGGAATAAACTGGATCTGTGAGCGTGTCAGGTTCATCTTCAGGGTAACTTGAGCGGTTAGAGTTGGCCTGGTTTACTCTGAGTAACTAGCTGGATTTCAAATGACGGATCTGATGTACTGACTGACGAATGATGATGAACAGATGAACTGTCTGTCTGTCCTCTCGTCTGTCTGTCCGTTTGTCTATCTGTCCATTCATCTGTCTGTCTGTCCTCTCGTCTGTCTGTCCGTTTGTCTATCTGTCCATTCATCTGTGTCCTTTCGTCTGTCTGTCCTTTTGTCTGTCTATCCATTTGTCTATCTGTCCGTTTGTCTATCTGTCCGTTTGTCTGTCCGTTCTGTCTGTCCTTTTGTCTGTCTCTTCGTCTGTCTTTCTGTCCTTTCGTCTGTCTGTCTGTTCATCTGTTTGTCCGTCTGTCTGTTCGTCTGTCTGTTTGTTTGTTTGTCCGTCTGTCTGTCCATTCGTCTGTCTGTCCTTTCGTCTCTGTCTGTTCGTCTGTCTGTTCATCTGTTTGTCCGTCTGTCTGTTCGTCTGTCTGTTTGTTTGTTTGTCCGTCTGTCTGTCCATTCGTCTCTCTGTCCGTTTGTCTGTCTGTTCATCTGTCTGTCCGTTTGTCTATCTGTCCGTTCGTCTGTCTGTCCTTTCATCTGTCTGTCTGTTTGTCTCTGTCTGTTTGTCTGTCTGTCTGTCTGTCTGTTCGTCTCTGTCTGTTCGTCTGTCTGTTCATCTGTTTGTCCGTCTGTCTGTTCGTCTGTCTGTTTGTTTGTTTGTTTGTCCGTCTGTCTGTCTATTCGTCTGTCTGTCCTTTCGTCTGTCTGTTCGTCTGTCTGTTCATCTGTTTGTCCGTCTGTCTGTTCGTCTGTCTGTTTGTTTGTTTGTCCGTCTGTCTGTCCATTCGTCTCTCTGTCCGTTTGTCTGTCCTTTCATCTGTCTGTCCGTTTGTCTGTCTGTTCATCTGTCTGTCTGTTTGTCTCTGTCTGTTCGTCTGTCTGTCTGTCTGTTCGTCTCTGTCTGTTCATCTGTCTGTTCATCTGTTTGTCCGTCTGTCTGTCCATTCGTCTGTCTGTCCTTTCGTTTGTCTGTCTGTCCGTTTGTCTGTCTGTTCATCTGTCTGTCTGTTCGTCTCTGTCTGTTCGTCTGTCTGTCTGTTCGTCTCTGTCCTTTCGTCTGTCTGTCTTTTCGACTGTCTGTCCGTTTGTCTCTGTCCATTCACCTGTGTCTGTCCGTTTTTTCCATCTGTCTGTCAGTTTGTCTGTCCGTCTGTTCTGTCTGTTCGTCTGTCCTTTCGTCTCTGTCCATTCATCTGTCTTTCCGTTTTGTCTGTTTGTCTCTGTCCGTTCATCTGTCTGTCCTTTTTGTCTGTCTGTCTGTTTGTCCGTTCGTCTGTCTGTCCTTTCGTCTGTCTGTCCTTTCGTCTATCTGTCTGTCCTTTTGTCTGTCTGTCCATTTGTTTGTCTGTCGTCCGTTCATCTTTCTGTTCATCCGTCTGTTCGTTCGGCTGTCTGTCCTTTTGTCTGTCTATCCGTTTGTCTATCTGTCCTTTCGTCTGTCTGTCCTTTTGTCTATCTGTCCTTTCATCTGTCTGTCTATCCGTTTGTCTATCTGTTCTTTCGTCTGTCTGTCCTTTTGTCTATCTGTCCTTTCATCTGTCTGTCTGTCCATTCGTCTGTCTGTCCTTTTGTCTATCTGTCCTTTCGTCTGTCTGTCCTTTTGTCTATCTGTCCTTTCGTCTGTCTGTCCTTTTGTCTATCTGTCCTTTCATCTGTCTGTCTGTCCTTTCGTCTGTCTATCCGTTTGTCTATCTGTCCTTTCGTCTGTCTGTCCTTTCATCTGTCTGTCTGTCCTTTCGTCTGTCTATCCGTTTGTCTATCTGTCCTTTCGTCTATCTGTCCTTTCATCTGTCTGTCTGTCTGTCCATTCGTCTGTCTGTCCTTTCGTCTGTCTGTCCTTTTGTCTATCTGTCCTTTCGTCTGGCTATCCGTTTGTCTATCTGTCCTTTCGTCTGTCTGTCCTTTTGTCTATCTGTCCTTTCATCTGTCTATCTGTCCTTTCGTCTGGCTATCCGTTTGTCTATCTGTCCTTTCGTCTGTCTGTCCTTTTGTCTATCTGTCCTTTCATCTGTCTGTCTGTCCTTTCGTCTGTCTATCCGTTTGTCTATCTGTCCTTTCGTCTGTCTGTCCATTCATCTGTCTGTCTGTCCTTTCGTCTGTCTATCCGTTTGTCTATCTGTCCTTTCGTCTGTCTGTCCATTCGTCTGTCTATCCGTTTGTCTATCTGTCCTTTCGTCTGTCTGTCCTTTTGTCTATCTGTCCTTTTGTCTATCTGTCCTTTCATCTGTCTGTCTGTCCTTTCGTCTGTCTATCCGTTTGTCTATCTGTCCTTTCGTCTGTCTGTCCGTTCATCTGTCTGTCTGTCCTTTCGTCTGTCTATCCGTTTGTCTATCTGTCCGTTCTGTCTGTCTGTCTGTCCTTTCGTCTGTCTATCCGTTTGTCTATCTATCCGTTCTGTCTGTCTATCTGTTCTTTCGTTTGTCTGTCTGTCCTTTAGTCTGTATTTTTGTTTGTCTGTCTGTCCGTTCGTCCGTCTGACTGTCTGTCTCTGTCTGTCTGCAGGTCTGTTCCTGATTCTGGGTCTGATGCTGTATCCTGCTGGTTGGGGTTCTGATAAGGTCCAGCTGTACTGCGGTCCAGACGCGTCTCCCTACAAGCTGGGCCTGTGCTCCATGGGCTGGGCGTTCTACACGGCGCTGGGCGGCACCGTCCTCACCTTCATCTGCGCCGTGTTCTCCGCACAGGCCGAGATCGCCACGTCCAGCGATAAAGTGCAAGAGGAGATCGAGGAGGGCAAGAGTCTGATCTGTCTGCTGTGAGAGAGAGACGGGCCACGTCCGTCCTTCCCTTCCCACAATCCCTGTCAGCCTGTGGAGTTCCTGTTTTACTGTTTGTGTGTCTCATATTAGATGATCTGATGTGTGTTCGTCTGATGTAAATACATGTGTATATAATGTAAATATCATTCTGAAGGATTGTGGGTTCCAGTCGCCCAGAAACCACTGCGCCGCGGCGCTCGATCTCGTCCGTTTGTGAACACTGAATCGTGCCAAAATCAATCAGACGCTTCTCCAGTGCCAAATCACACTCACCTGAGATCGACTGACCCCACAGAACCAGAGACTGTACTGACCGCTGTCTGTCATTCTGTGTGTGTGTGTGTCTGTCTGTCTGTGTGTGTGTGTGTGTGTGTGTCTGCTCTTGTTCACTAGTGTTCACCTCCATCTCTGCCAAATAAAGAAGCCATGACTAAACACGAGCGCTTCTGTCTGTTTTTATCTTGAANTCTTGAACTTCCTGCAAAAACCTCTGGAGTTCAGTGACCCTGCAGCACTGGTGGAAGAGTGTGTGTGTGTGTGTGTGTGTGTGTGTGTGTGTGTATACAACTATCTTTGTGAAGACTGGTTTCATTTTTAGACCATCCAAGTGAGGACAAAGAGAGTAAAGTGAGGACATTTTGGCTGTTTGACATTGTGTTGTTTGACACAGACAGAGTCTGATCAGTGTTGGAATCACATGATCAACACACACACACTGAACACTCACTCACAAACTGAACACACGCACACACACATACTCACACACACGGGCCAAAGCCTGACTCACATCCTGTGTCATTCAAAAAAGAAAGTGAGCGGCAAAGAAAATCGTCCTGATTGTTTCCAGATTTCCTTCAGTCGTTTGTGAAGCTGAACTGTGTGCCGGTCGTGTATCATAAACTCTTCTTTTCTTATTAACCCATAATGACTCCAGCACACGCTGACCTCTGACCCGACGTGTGTTGCTGACGTACGGCATTCAGAGGCGCTTTTTCCACCGTCAGACAAACGACAAAACAGTCGAGAAAAACTGCAGAAACTCTCAATCTCTGAGATATCAGTCAAATCACCGACTGTAGATTTATTACAGATTATAAACAACTGACTGACACCATTTCAGCTCTGAGAGTGTGTGTGTGTGTGTGTGTGTGTGTGTGTGTGTGTGTGTGACCAGCAGGCTTCCATTGCAATTAGCCAACAAGTAAATACATCAGTATGGTCTAGATTAAAGATACACACACACTCAGCCTGTGTGGTGAAACATCTGGAGTGTGTGTGTGTGTGTGTTTCTTCTGTATTCTGGTAGAACAGCAAATGAATAACAAACCACAGAAGAGAAAAAGAAAAAAATGTGTTGGCTTGTTTGTGCAGCGTGAGATGAGCTGCTCGTTACAGTGACGTCATCATGCCGTTCATGATTACAGTGAACACACACTACAAGAAATGTGTTTCAGTCTAGAAAAATAAACATTTTTCCGGAGTTCTTTAATAAGATTAATTGGAAAAAAGCATGGCTCTTACCTTATAAATTTTGTGTCCCCAAATAAAGTTAAAGAACTACATTTTGCATAATATATACCCCACTAATGGAATTATTTACAAAAATTACAATTACTAAATTTAGAAGTCTAGTATTGAGTCAATTGATCATCTTTTCTTCAAATGCCCCCTTGTTAAAGAATTTTGGTCCGATCTGGCAATATTTTTGGTTTTGAAATCTAATTTGGTCATTGATTTAACTATGTGTGATATATTCTGTTATTTTTCACATTGTAAACAAAATATAGAATATATAGGAAATTTAATTATTTTAGTGGCAAAATATTACATTCATAAATGTAAATTTTCTTCAACAGTGCCCAAATTAAACCACTTTCTCTGTGACCTTAACTATTTAATTATAACACTAAAAAAGATTAACAACAAAAAAAGTGTCAAATTTATGATCTGATGAATGTTACGTAAATTGCTTTATTACCTCTGTATTTTTGTTTTATTTATTTGATTGCTTTCCTTCCACTACTTTATGCATTTGTCTTCCTTCATTATTTATATTTGATGTCATCCATTGTTATTTTGATATGATTAAGTTGTTCTTGTTCATACTTGCAATAAAAATAAATAAATAAATCACACACAAAAAAAATAAAAATACAGTGAACACACACTCACAGGATCACAGCGACCCCTGCTGCTGTTTTATGTGCAACTGCAACTTTGTTTCATTGTACACAATAAAAGACGTGGAAATTTCTGCATTTTTAAAAATGTAAAAAGCTGCATTTTATTGTCAGATCATATATTTATTCGTTCAAACGAGCATTTATTCATTTTAGTGCTGATTTCACCATTTTAACAGGATCTATTACATACTTCTATGGCGCTTTATACAATACAGATTGCTTCAAAGCAGTTTCGCAGTAATAAACATGAAAATAACTTCATTAAATATGAGTGTTGTGTGTGCAGTTCCTCTCCCGACCGCAGGAGGCGATAATCACGAGCACGCGTCTGTCCTCCGCGTGCTCGTGCGCGCAGCGTGAGAGTTTGTGGTGATGAACAGATGACACGCTCTCGAGATTTAACGCTTGTTTTAAAGATTATAATGACTGAATGATCATATCGATCTCTTGTTCAGTGTCTGATGATGATGAAGCAGAAGTTCAGCAGCGGTTTGTCCGATAAAGTCCGCAAGTCTAAAGCGGCTCCGGAGATTCAGAAAAACCCGTTCGAGGTGAAAATCAACCGCAAGAAGTTCGATGTTTTGGGGCGCAAGAGTAAACATGACGTGGGTCTGCCGGGAGTCTCGCGATCCAAAGCCATTAAGAAGGTAAAAACAGAGTAAAGTCGTGATTATGGACATGAATTCATTCTGTGGTGTGGGAGTGTTGTGTAAAATACTGTGGTATTGTCATCTGTACCACTACAGAAACATAATTATGTCATTATTATTACAAAAACTGCATTTAAAGGGTTAGTTCACCCAAAAATCAAAATAATGTCATTATTACTCACCCTCATGTCAACCTTCGTTCATCTTCAGAACACAAATTAGGATATTTTTGATGAAATCCGATGGCTCAGTGAGGCCTGAGCAATGACATTTCCTCTCTCAAGATCCATTAATGTACTAAAAAACATATTTAAATAAGTTCATGTGAGTACAGTGGTTCAATATTAATATTATAAAGCCACGAGAATATTTTTGGTGCGCCAAAAAAACAAAATAACGACTTATTTAGTGATGGCCGATTTCAAAACACTGCTTCATGAAGCTTCGGAGCGTTATGAATCAGCGTGTCGAATCATGATTCGGATCGCGTGTCAAACTGCTGAAATCACGTGACTTTGGCGCTCCGAACCGCTGATTCGACACGCTGATTCATAACGCTCCGAAGCTTCATGAAGCAGTGTTTTGAAATCGGCCATCACTAAATAAGTCGTTATTTTGTTTTTTTGGCGCACCAAAAATATTCTCGTGGCTTTATAATATTAATATTGAACCACTGTACTCACATGAACTGATTTAAATATGTTTTTAGTACATTAATGGATCTTGAGAGAGGAAATGTCATTGCTCAGGCCTCACGGAGCCATCGGATTTCAACAAAAATATCTTAATTTGTGTTCTGAAGATGAACGAAGGTCTTACGGGTGTGGAACGGCATGAGGGTGAGTAATTAATGACATTATTTTCATTTTTGGGTGAACTAACCCTTAAAAATGGTTGTATGCAAATCAGTTGTTATTTTAACCAGTAATGTAGCGATTGACCTGATATATGTCCAAATGAATCCACATCGAATCGACTCGAAAATGAAAAGGAATCGAATCAAATCGTGATATTTGTGTCCGGCCCTGATGACGTGTCTGTTTGATTGACAGAGGAAGGACACTCTCCTGAAGGAGTTCAGAATGAAAGACAAGAACAACAAATTCGTTGACAGACGCTTCGGTGAATATAATAATAAAATCACACCTGAGGAGAAAATTCTGCAGAGATTCACACTGGAGAGACAGGTGACACACCTCATCATCATCATCGCATTCACTTTCATCATGTGTGTTTACTGATGCTGTGTGTGTGTGTGTAGCGTACTCACGACAGGAAGGACATGTATAATCTGAATGAGGAAGAGGAGCTGACGCATTACGGTCAGTCTCTGGCGGAGCTGGAGAAGATGACGGATGTGATTGACAGCGACAGTGACTCCGAGGAGAAGGGACTGCTGTCAGGTGACACGTTTATACCTCAATAGTTATTTAATGATGCGCTCAAGTCCTGACACGACAATTGGCGATCAGACTGACCGTCTCTGTCTCTGCAGCCGAACTGACCGCGACACATTTCGGCGGCGGTGGAGGTTTGCTGAGGAAGAAGAGCGCTGGAGATGAAGGTGACGAACACAAGCCCAAGTCACGGCAGGAACTGATCGAAGAACTCATCGTCAAATCCAAACAGGAAAAGGTCAGTGTTTCTTTAAATAATACAATGTTACTTTACTGTGATTAAACTTCACCCTGTCCACACCATTAGATGGTAACGTAAACGATAACTATGATAGCTGTAACAATAACTGTAACAATAACTATAACAATAACTGTAATGATGTCTCTAACGATAACTGAAATGATAGCTGTAACGATAACTACAACGATAGCTGTAACGATAAACTAACGATAGTTGTAACAATAGCTGTAACAATAACTATGACGACAGCTGTAACGATAATTATAACGATAGCTGTAACTGTAAAAATAGTTGTAACAACAAATATAATGGTAGCTGTAATAACGATAATACCTGTAACAATAACTGTAATGATGTCTCTAACGATAACTACAATGATAGCTGTAACGATAACTAACGATAGTTGTAACAATAGCTGTAACAATAACTATGACGACAGCTGTAACGATAATTATAACGATAGCTGTAACTGTAAAAATAGTTGTAACAACAAATATAATGGTAGCTGTAATGGTAGCTGTAATAACTATAATACCTGTAACAATAACTGTAATGATAGCTATAACAATAGCTGTCGTTACAGCTATTGTAACAATAAATCTAATGGTTGCTGTAATAACTATATTAATACCTATAACAATAACTGTAATGATGTCTCTAACGATAACTACAATGATAGCTGTAACGATAACTAACGATAGTTGTAACAATAGCTGTAACGATAACTATGACAACAGCTGTAACAATAATTATAACGATAGCTGTAACTGTAAAAATAGTTGTAACTATAACTACAATGATAGCTGTAACAACAAATATAATGGTAGCTGTAATAACTATAATACCTGTAACAATAACTGTAATGATAGCTATGACGATAGCTGTAACGATAACTGATGATAGCTGTAACGATAACTATGACGATAGCTGTAATGATAACTATAACGATAGCTGTAACTGTAAAAATAGTTGTAACGATAACTACAACGATAGCTGTAACAACAAATATAATGGTAGCTGTAATAACTATAATACCTGTAACAATAACTCTAATGATAGCTATGACGATAGCTGTAACGATAACTGATGATAGCTGTAATGATAACTATGAAGATAGCTGTAACGATAACTGATGATAGGTGTAACGATAACTATGACGATAGCTGTAACGATAATTATAACGATAGCTATAATAACTGTAACAATAGCTGTATTGATAACTAACGATAACTACAACGATAGCTGTAACAACAAATATAATGGTAGCTGTAATAACTATAATACCTGTAACAATAACTGTAATGATAGCTGTAACGATAACTATGACGATAGCTGTAACGATAATTATAACGATAGCTGTAATAACTGTAACAATAGCTGTATTGATAACTAACGATAACTACAACGATAGCTGTAACAACAAATATAATGGTAGCTGTAATAACTATAATACCTGTAACAATAACTGTAATGATGGCTCTAACGATAACTATGCCGATAGCTGTAATAACTGTAACAATAGCTGTATCGATAACTAACGATAGTTGTAACAACAAATATAATGGTAGCTGTAATAACTATAATAACTGTAATGATGGCTCTAATAATAACTATGAAGATAGCTGTAACGATAACTAACAATAGTTGTAACGATAACTACAATGATAGTTGTAACAACAAATATAATGGTAGCTGTAATAACTATAATAACTAACAATAACTGTAATGATGGCTCTAACGATAACTATGACGATTGCTGTAACGATAAATATAATGGTAGCTGTAATAACTATAATAATACCTATAACATAACTGTAATGACGGCTCTAACAATAACTATAACTTTAATGATGACTATAACGATAACAATAACTATAACGTTAACTGTAACGATAGCTGTAATGATAACTATAACGATAGCTGTAACTGTAAAAATAGTTGTAACGATAACTACAACGATAGCTGTAACAACAAATATAATGGTAGCTGTAATAACTATAATACCTGTAACTATAACTGTAATGATAGCTATGACGATAGCTGTAACGATATCTATGAAGATAGCTGTAACGATATCTATGAAGATAGCTGTAACGATATCTATGAAGATAGCTGTAACGATAACTGATGATAGATGTAACGATAACTATGACGATAGCTGTAACGATAATTATAACGAT
The DNA here is from genome assembly GCA_003731715.1 of Anabarilius grahami. Lineage (NCBI taxonomy): Eukaryota > Metazoa > Chordata > Actinopteri > Cypriniformes > Xenocyprididae > Anabarilius > Anabarilius grahami. The sequence continues at coordinate 672,293 of RJVU01037189.1, read as the reverse complement.
AGCTGTAATAACTGTAACAATAGCTGTAGCTATCATTATTGTTATCGTTACAACTACCGTTAGTTATCTTTACAGCTACCGTAATGATAAATATAGTTGTAACGATAAATATAATGGTAGCTGTAATAACTATAATAACTGTAACAATAACTGTAATGATGGCTCTAACGATAACTATGACGATTGCTGTAACGATAAATATAATGGTAGTTGTAATAACTATAATAATACCTATAACATAACTGTAGTGACGGCTCTAACAATAACTATAACGATAACTTTAATGATGACTATAACGATAACAATAACTTCTACGATAACTATAACGTTAACTGTAACGATAGCTGTAATGATAACTATAACGATAGCTGTAATAACTGTAACAATAGCTGTAGCTATCATTATAGTTATCGTTACAACTATCGTTAGTTATCTTTACAGCTACCATAATGATAAATATATTTGTAACGATAGATATAATGGTAGCTGTAATAACTATACTAATACCTATAACAATAACTGTAATGACGGCTCTAACAATAACTATAACGATAACTTTAATCATGACTATAACGATAACAATAACTTCTACGATAACTATAACGTTAACTGTAACGATAGCTGTAATAACTATAACGATAGCTGTAATAACTGTAACAATATCTGTAGCTATCATTATAGTTATCGTTACAGCTACCGTAATGATAAATATAGCTGTAACGATAAATATAATGGTTGCTGTAATAACTATAAAAATACCTATAACAATAATTGTAATGATGTCATTAGCGATAACTATAGCGATAACTGTAACGATAACTAACGATTGTTGTAACGATAACTATAACAATAGCGGTAACGATAAATATAATGGTAGCTGTAATAACTATAATAATACCTATAACAATAACTGTAATGACGGCTCTAACAATAACTATAACGATAACTTTAATGATGACTATAACGATAACAATAACTTCAGCGATAACTATAATGTTAACTGTAACGATAGCTGTAATAACTATAACGATAGCTGTAATAACTGTAACGATAGCTGTAATAACTATAATGATAGCTGTAATAACTGTAACAATAGCTGTAGCTATCATTATAGTTATCATTACAGCTACCGTAATGATAAATATAGCTGTAACGATAAATATAATGGTAGCTGTAATAACTATAATAATACCTATAACAATAACTGTAATGATGGCTATGACGATAGCTGTAATAACTGTAACAAAAATCACAATATATATAATGGTAATTGTAATAATTATAATAATACTTATAACAATAATTGTAACCATAGCTGTGATAACTAATAATATCTGTAACTATAACAACAGCCGTAACGAGAAATATTATAGTAGCTGTAATAACTATAATAATAGTAATTTCTTTTCTGTTTTAAAAGCAGAATGGGTTTTGATTGGCTGTGATGTGGACTTTGCTATTCGCTTTTAGAGATAGATCATTTAATAAAACATTATGCTTGTGAACGGACGTTTAACGGCGATGCTCTTCCTGTTCTCAGCGCGAGCGTCAGACTCAGAAGGAGGAGGCGCAGGTGCTCACGGAGAAACTGGATCAGGAGTGGAAATCCATCCAGAACCTTCTGGCCCACAAAACCCAGAAAGAGACGAAAGACGAGGCGGACAAACCCAAGGTACCACAGCGCCCTGTGATCACGTCTGTGAGTGTGTGCTGCTCTTCCTCACTCTGATGTGTGTGTGTGTGTCAGCCGGAGGAGTATGACGTGATGGTGCGAGAGCTGGGCTTTGAGATGAAGGCTCAGCCGTCGGAGAAGCTGAAGAGCGCCGAGGAACTCGCTCGAGAGGAGAGACTCCGCCTGCAGACGCTGGAGGTACTGAACACCTGCTTCACAACACCTGATGAGGATGAGGACGAGGAAGACTCACTGATGTGTGTTTGTGATTCAGGCCGACAGACTGAAGAGGATGATGGGAGAAGCTGAGGGGGAATCTGCTCAGACAGACACACACATCTCTGCTGATGACATCAATGATGGATTCGTACTGGATGGTGACGAGCGCAAAACACTCGCTTACAAGGTCAGAAACACACTGCATGTGATTTAAATATTCATTTATGTAAATGAGCGTGAGTTTGACTCTGTCTGTCAGCAGGACGGCAAATGGAACATCGAGGAGGAGGAGGAGGATGAGGATGATGAAGAGGGAGGAGAGGAAGAGCATGAGACCGGTGCAGATGATGATGAGGGTGAAGAGGAGGAGGAGGATGAAGATGAAGAGGCAGGAGAGGATGATGATGGAGATGATGATCACTGTGACCTGCAGTCTGATGAGGGCAGTGAGGATGAGGACGATCAGGGCGCTGAGGAAGAGGAGGTCAGTGTTGAAGCAGCGGTCAGCGAGGAGCAGAGGAGAGCCGGACAGGAAGCCGCCAGTGCAGAACTGCCGTTCACATTCACAGGTGACACACCTGCACAGACACATGATCATGAGTGAAACCACTTCCTGAGTTTAATGTTACAGTTTATTCACAATAATGATAATAAAACACGTCAGTCACACTTTGAGATGAAAATCACAGCACCACTTAAAGGCTTGGAGTATCTTTACACACCTGATTTCTGTTCATTTCAGCTCCAGAGAGGTACAGTGATCTGCAGTCGCTCCTGCGGGGTCACAGTTCAGAGCAGCAGCACCTCATACTGGACAGAACGGTCAAGTGTCACCATCCCAGTCTGGCCACAGGAAACAAAGCCAAGCTACAGGTGAGACGAGAGCGAACCCCGTGCACATAAAACTAGATGGATGGAAACACAGCTAGTGATATACAGATATAATATAGTACGTCACGTAGTTCAGTGTTTATTATAGTTTTTATTAACACATTGTTTTCATTTTTGTATTTTCAGTTTCATTTTAATTTTAATGTTTAAGTAATTTTGCTGTATGTTTTTAAGTTTTTTTTTATTTTTATTTTTTTTATGTCTATAAAGTTTTTAGTATTTTTTTTATTATTTAAATTTAGTTATTTTAGTACATTTAAAGTTTAGGTTTTTGTATTTTTTTTTTTATATATATATATATCTTTTTTATTTGTACAATAGAAATGTTTCAAAGCGGCTTCACAGTAACAAACAGGAAAGTAACAGAATCAAAGTAAAGAAAATGTTTTAGTTGAGTCACTTAATGGCATGTATTCAGTCAAGCAGACACAACAAATGTCTTTTAAATTTAATTTTCCTCGTTTTCCCAAGTGATTATTTTAAATCAATGAGGATGCTGCCTGTTGAGTGTGTTAGTGTTTGACACAGAACCGCTGTGTGTGTGTGTGTGTGAGTGTGTTGAATGAGATTGTTCAGTGTTTTATTCTTGTGTTCAGAGGTTGTTTGGCTTTCTGCTGGAGTATGTTGGTGAACTCGCCACCCAGAATCCTCCTGATCTTAAAACCGTCAACGCACTCATCCCGTGAGTAACACGTACTCACGCACATACATAAACTCGCACATACTTGAACATACACTTACTCAAACGCACATACTCACACATACCCACACACGCACATACTCTCACATTCACATAGTCGCAAATACTTACTCACACATATTCTCACATGCACATATGTGCATACTCACGCACAAACATACTCGCACATAATCATATGCACATACTCGCATGCACATACTCTCACATATTCACATACTTGCACGCACATACTCGCATGCACTCTCACACACGTACTCGCACATACACATACTCACACTCATATACTCAGACATACTCGCACATACTCAGACATACTCGCACATACTCAGACATACTCGCACATACACAGACATACACAGACATACTCGCACATACACATACTCACACTCATATACTCAGACATACTCGCACATACACATACTCACACTCATATACTCAGACATACTCAGACATACTCGCACATACACATACACATACTCACACTCATATACTCAGACATACTCGCACATACTCAGACATACTCGCACATACACATACTCACACTCATATACTCAGACATACTCGCACATACTCAGACATACTCACACATACTCACACTCATATACTCAGACATACTCGCACATACTCAGACATACTCGCACATACTCACACTCATATACTCGCACATACTCGCACATACACAGACATACTCAGACATACTCGCACATACACAGACATACTCGCACATAGTCGCACGTACTCAGACATACTCGCACATACACGGACATCCTCGCACATACTCAGACATACTCGCACATACACAGACATACTCAGACATACTCGCACATAGTCGCACGTACACAGACATACTCGCACATACTCGGACATCCTCGCACATACACAGACATACACAGATATACTCGCACATACACAGACATACTCGCACATACTCAGACATACTCGCACATAGTCGCACGTACTCAGACATACTCGCACATACACGGACATACACAGACATACACAGACATACTCGCACATACACAGACATACTCGCACATACTCAGACATACTCGCACATACACGGACATACTCAGACATACTCGCACCTCCACATACTCACACTCATATACTCAGACATACTCGCACATACACATACTCACACTCATATACTTAGACATACTCGCACGCACCTACACATACCCGCGCACATACTCGCACATACACACACTAATTCATATACTCACACATACACAGACATACTCAGACATACTTGCACATACTCGCACACATATTCGCACATACACATACCAATTCATATCCTCAGACATACTCGCACATACTCAGACATACTCACACATACACATACTCACACTCATATACTTAGACATACTCGCACATATACTCACACGCACCTACACATACCCGCGCACATACTCGCACACGCATACTTGCACATACTCACACATATTCTCACATGTCATTGACATGTCACACATCCACATACTCGCACATACTCACACACACTCACACTTACACACACTCAGCTGTTTTTACACGTGTGTGTGTGTGTGTGTTGTGCAGTCAGATCTACAGTCTGTGTCAGCTGTTTCCGGAGGCCGCTTGTAAAGCCGTGCAGACGTTGCTCAGCGACAGCGCTCACAGCATGGAGGAGACGCTGGAGGTCAAAGGTCGTGCTGCGATGCCCAATCTGGACATGGTGCGCTGATAAATTTTGGTACACACATACAGCGAGGAGATGCTGATCCTGAACTGGTGGTGTGTGTTTGTGTTGCAGTTGGTTCTTCTGAAGATCACGGCGCTGTTGTTTCCCACATCAGACTTCAGGCATCCGGTGACGACGCCAGCGTTCCTCTACATCAGCCAGGCGCTCACCAAGGTCAGTGTGTGTCTGGAATAATGAGTCGACTGTTTAATTTAGTTATACAGAGTGCATCAGTGTCGCCTGCTTATGTTCCTGCAGCCGATGGTTGTGTGTTTGTGTGTTTCAGTGTGTGGTGGTCTCTCTGGAGGACGCGTATAAGGGTTTGATCCTCTGCTGTCTGGCGCTGGAGTTTGTGTCTCTGTCTCAGAGGTTTTTCCCAGAGCTGCTGAACTTCCTGCTAGGGCTCCTGCACCTGACGGTCCCCGACAAGAGCAGCACAGGTGTGTTTTCTGTGCATTTCTTTTCACATGAGCAGCAGAAATAGTCTCACGGCTGTGTTAACTGATGTCACGTCTGGCTGTGATGGGAAATTTTCTACTTAAGCGTCCAGTTAGATTTTCCTTCATCTGATCTGTCTGTTCAAACATAACTGTGGAAACAGGAAGAGAAATCTGGGTGTTTCCTTTCTGCTCGTGTCCATTGCAACGTCATGTTCTTCCTCAGTGTTTCTGTCTTGTTTTCCAGCACAAATATCTAAACATTATTTAATCAAGATACATTTACTGGAGAAGCAAAATGATTTCCAATATTAAGTTTTGTTTTATGAGAAGTGTGTTAGTTTGGAGCTCTGGATTCACACATTCAGCCTGAGCGCTTGATTCTGAATGACCGTCAGTCAGCCGAACTCATGTGACATTCGCTACGGTCACATGACCATGTGTGTGTTGTGCTGGTGGTCATGTTGTGGTTCTGACTGTAGTGTGTGTGTGTGTGTGTGTGTGTGTGTTTGTAGGTTATACGGTGGTGAGTCCGTTCAGACAGCAGGGGAAGAACTGCGATCTGCTGGTTCTGACGGATCCAAACGCATCTCACAGCTGGAACAGGAAGCCCATGTTACTGCGTACAGCTCACAGAAGTCCAGCGGAGAGAGACCACTGCAGGTACACATTCACTATACACACACACACACACACACACACACACATAAACTTACACTTACACACATACTCTCCAACTGACGACACTCAATCACTGTTAACAACATTGACATGAATCTTTTGAGTCTTAATTGAGTATTTTTTTTTAAATAATCATGTTTAACATCAGAATTCCTGGTGAAAAACTACATTACCCATGATTCTAAAATCTCCACAAATCAGGGAATTGAAGCAGATAAGTTGAGCCAAAGCTCCACCCACTGCCATGAAGTAGGCTCTTTCTTATTTAGGTTCTCTGATTGGTGGAGATTTTCTGTAGGATCATGGGTAATGTAGTTTTTCACCAGGAATTCTGCTGTTAATCACAAGTGTGTATGAACTGTTCTATTTAATCTTGTCAGTGATGATACGACCTGTTTGTGTGTTTCAGGCTGTCGCTGCTCGACTCGTGTCTGGATCTGGTGAAGCGATGCACGTCACTCTATAAGCACCTGACGTCATACGGTCACATCTTCCAGCCAATCAGAACGCTGCTTCTCAACCATCTTCCTGTTGAGCTCTACCCCGCCTGCATACAGGTTCATGCTCGCTCATTACCTCATGTTTACTACGATCAGGCCATTTTGATTCATTCCGATTTATCTCCTGCAGGATCTTCACAGAGAGATATTAGACGCCATTCCTGAAGAGCCTTCCCAGCATGCACCTCTGGTGTTCAAGAAGAAGAAACCCATCCCGCTGAAACTCCTCACACCTAAAATTGTGCAAATGTGAGTCAAACATGAAGTAGAAACTCGTTTCCCTCTGACAGATTCTGACTTTCTATTGCCAAACTAATCATTCCTCTTCTTTCCTCCAGTCTGGATTACGGTAAAAAGCGAGGGAACACCAAAGAAGAGAAGGAGCGAGAGCGACTCAAGCACAAGTACAAGCGCGAGTTTAAGGGAGCGCTGAGGGAGATCCGGAAGGACACGCGCTTCCTGGCTCGGGAGAAACTCAATGACGTCATGAGCAGGTGAGCGTGACGTCCGTGTCATGTGACTGCACTCTAATCTTGCCAGTGTCTCATGGTGGTGTTGTGTTTGTGCATCAGGGATGCGGAGAGGAAGAGGAAGGTGAAGGAGCTCTTCGGCAGTCTGGCCAATCAGGAGGGAGAATGGAAGGCCCTCAAGAGGATGAAGAGGAAGTGATGCTGTCATGAACTGCTTGAATACTCTGATAAACTGCACATTTATTCTCTTGACGAGGTTTTGTATTTTGTGACATTATGAGAAATAAAAGGAAACTTTTGTGCAGTGAAACTTTCTTTATGTGGGATAACCCAGTTTGGTTATTTTTAACCTTTTAACTCTGTGTCCTGGTTTATAACCTTTTTTTCCCATGATATATTTTAGTAATCATCATTCGAAAGCTTAAACACTCCAAATTCATCCTGTGAAAACAGTTTGGGATTTGGACATTGCATTATCATGGAAACGCTACTTTAAAACCTTTTAGTGGCTCAATTTTTGCGACTACTTCAAATTTGGAACAAAACTTGGTTATATGTATGGCTTTGATTTTATAGCAATTTCAGATGAGCTGGAGTTTCCTAGATGGAAATTCCTAGTTGGATTTTTCTAGTCAGAAATTCCTAGTTGGTTTTGTCAAGTCGGATATTCCTAGTTGGAGTTCAAGTCGGATAGTCCTAGTTGGAGTTTTTCTATTCAGAAATTCCTAGTTGGAGTTTTCTACTTGGAAATTCCTAGTTGGATTTTTCATGTCGGCTATTCCTAGTTGGCGTTTTCAGGTCGGATATTCCTAGTTGGAGTTTTCTACTTGGAAATTCCTAGCTGGATTTATTTCTATTCAGAAATTCCTAGTTGGAGTTTTCTAGTCGGATATTCGTAGTTTCAGTTTCCTAGTTGAAAAACGCTCTCTCAAGATGTATTTACTACTGGGGAAACTCTGAGATAATTTTGACCCCTGAGTTTCCGAGTTGGGCGTGCCATAAATATAAATTATTGCTGCTGTGTATTCTTGCTGCCCTCTATCTGAAATTTCCCTCTTACCATTTCCTAAGTCCATTTCCTGATTACGAGCTCATTCCGTTCAAGTGCTTTGTTGTCCGAAAGAACAGGAATCAGTCTTATTAAAGCCAAAATGTATTGAAGATATTTAATTTTGAATAAAATGTAGCGTCTCATTTGTTGACAACAATATAAACATTCAACACGCTATATAGATAGCTTGCTGACGATTCTGGAATCCGGTCAAATACAGGCTATTTCCAATGTGTGTAAAACATATAATATGCTGAAAATGATTATCCATATGTGTAAATATGCACTACTTTAATGATAAGACAGACAGACGTTGTTGCTGTTGTGGAAAAATGAATAAACAATACCAGTCACAGCAGCAATAGTTCTCCCCTCAGCCATGTTTACAGTTAATGGCACGCCCAACTCGGAAATAGATGGGTCAAAATTTGAATTTCCCAGTGGTAAATCTGACTTGAGAGGGAGTTCATGTCCAATTTCCAACTAGGAAACTCCAATTTTTTTCCCTATGACATATTTAGTTATCATTCGAACGTGCTCAAATTGAACATTGCGTTACCATGGAAACGCTACTTTAAAACCTTTTAGTGGCTCAATTTTTGTAACTTCAAATTTGGAACGAAACATGGTTAGGCGTATGTCTGATTGTATAGCAATTTTAGAGGCCAAATTATTTTATATAATATATATTTTTGTATAAAATGTTTAGTTTTTTTAGCGTTACAGTAAAGTTGTATAACTTTTTTTAGTTTCATTCTTCACTTCTGCAATAAAAAAGAGACCAGCCTGAGGTCTGTATTTCAAAGCATTCATGAACTACAACCAGTTCAGGTGTATGAGCACAGTTAACAGGTTAATGTGTGTACTATTACTAGGTCAACTACTGTTGATTTCATATTTCAACTGTAGCTGCATATGACTTTTTATATGTCGAGTCAAATTTATTTCTGCAGCGCTTTATACAGTAAACAATAAAAATGTTGCAATTATTGATTTTTTTAACTCCAATTGTTGACACTGACAAGAAACCAATTCATGTAGAAATCAAAGAAACTCCAGAAATCAAGGACCCAGTATTCAACAGAGACAAGTGTGCATTGAACTCAAGCTTTATTTAGTACTGGTTCTTTTACATGAGACAAAGTTTTACTTCTCGTGAGTCTCAGTTAACTCAGCTAGTTTAGTGAGACAGGTTTAGTTGGGTTTGAGTCTTCGGACGCTTCCATCAGTCCTCAGGCAACAGCCGTGTGAGTCTCTACAGTGCGGGACACAGACGTGGTTCTCTCCTCCGTCACTGCTGAGAAAATTAAGACATCAGATTAAGACAGAACCAGAGTTTGCAAGAATTTTCTAAGACATTCCTTCACATGATATCGGAGTTATCATAAATACAAGTTTCCTAGTTGGAAATTCCTAGTTGGAGTTTCCTAGTTGGAAATTGGACATGAACACCCTCTTGTCAGAAAGAATAGGAATCATGGAGGACACCAGGTTTATTCTTGCCCATTTCTTGGGCAAATCTTATTAAAGCCGAAATGTACTGAAGATATTTCATTTTGAATAAAATGTAGAGTCCCATTTGTTTACGTCTATATAAACATTCACAGCTCTAGCACACCAGTCACAGCAGCAATCGTTCTCAACTCCACCATGTTTATAGTTTATGGAACGGCCAACTCGGAAACTCGGGTGTCAAAATTATCTCAGAGTTTCCCAGTAGTAAATATGGCTTGACAGGGTGTTCATGTCCAATTTCCAACTTGGAAACTCCGCCTAGGAAATTCGGAAACGGGGGTATAAAAATTATTTCTGAGTTTCTCAGCAGTAAATATGACTTGAGAGAAATTTCCAACTTGGAAACTCATATTTATGATAATTCCGATATCACGTGAAGTTTGATTCGGCGCGAGTTTGAATTGTTCAGAAGGATCTGAAAGTCTGTTTGTGTTTAATCTTCAGTCGATTTTCTGTGAAATCAGGCAAATCAGCAAACTAACTTTGACTTTTGCCAATTACCTGTAAATTGTGGAAAAAGTCATTCAATGTATTCCAGCCTTAATAAGTTAACAGGAATATTGACACTTGACCATCCTAAAGCACTAGTATATTTTGGTAAACTCACCCGCCACTCCAGACAGACCTTCGGTGATGGAGATCCCAAGACGCATCTCCTCTCCTTCCAGCAGCTTCCTGTAGGTGGCGATCTCTGTGTCCAGCTTCAGCTTGATGTGAAGCAGCTCCTGGTAGTCGGCCATGTATTTCCCCATTTCCACCTTGGTCTCGCACAGCTGGCTCTCCAGCTGGGCGATGATGTCCTCCAGACCGGTCGACTTGTCCAGGTGCGCGGCCTCCATGTCCTCCAGCTGCTGCTCCAGAGCGGCGTTACGCGCCCTCAGGCCGTCGATCTGGTTCTGCAGGTCCGTGACCTGGTTGTGGAAGGTGGTGATCTCGTCCTTCATGGTCTTCATGTGGCCCTCGTTTTTGCTGGCCTGTACCTTCAGAGTGTCGAACTTGCCCTTGTACCACTTCTCGGCCTCCTGGACGTTGCGGGCGGCCACGGCCTCGATCTCCGCGCGCATGTTGCGCAGGTACGCGGCCAGGTCGGGTCTGTCGGAGTCCAGCTCCACCGTCACCTTGGACTCCTCGATCTGCTTGAGGAGGTCGGCGACTTCTTCATCATGGAGCTTCTTCAGGAACTCGATCTCGGCCACCAGCTGCTCGATGCGCTTCTCCAGGTCGGCCTTCTGTAGCGTGGCGTTGTCGACGTCTTGACGGAACTCGCGGAGAATCATTTCAGCCTCCTCTGTGGAGTCGATTCATCGAGGTCATAAGTGAGTTCAAATGGTATTTTATAAATAAACATTATAAATTTGCTTTATTCATGCAACAGAGGCTGTATGTTACAGTTCTGACTTTGGTACAACTCTTTTAATCTACAAACAGACATTATTTCAATTTCAAGCTTGTTTATAAACAAAAAGCAGTCCTGACTTTCTGACCCCAATTACAAACAAGCCTATCTCAAGTCATTTGGTTCTCCAGTAAATATATCTTGATTTAAGAATGTTTAGATATTTGCACATCATTTTATGCACATATTGATCTTCAGCCTCACCTTTGATGGCCAGCTCTTCCTCCAGCTTCAGCCTCCAGACCTCCACCTCCTCCTCGATGTAGCCTCTCTCTATATCAGCCACGCCCTTCTCGGCGGTCAGAGCTTCGATTAGGTCCCTCATATCTTTAAACTTCAGTTCGTATTCCTCCCCGAGGCCGGTCGGTCCTCCCTTAAAGCGTCCCTGAAGGGATTCCAGCTCGGCTCTCAGCGCGGCGTTCCTCTGCTCCAGCGCCTGGACCTTCTCGATGTATCCGGCGAAGCGCACGTTCAGCTCCTGCATCTCCTCCTTCTCGTTGGCGTGGTGCTGATGGATCTCAGTGGCGACTTCCACCGCCTGACCCTGGAATCCCGTCCGGCCGCGGCTGTACGAAGAGCCTCGGCATCGGGAAGGCGACGGGCTCTGGACCCTCATCCGGCTGGAGCCGCTGACGCTCAAGCTCTTCTGTGAATACGTCGTACCTCTCATGTCTGTGTCCTCGGGCTTCTGCGCTTGTGATCTGGAGGGTTTCTCCTCGTGCCTGACTCTCGCTTCAGCTTGCCGGCGTTTATATGGACCCGCCAAGAATCTTGCACAGGCCCTTGAAAGTCTTGCAGGGTTTTGACATGTTTTAAAAGCGGATCATGACACTCCTGCCCGAGTTCGAAGGCTTGAGTTTCTCATTAGCTCACGTATCATTGTCATCTGGAGGCCGAGCGGCTCTCGCACTCCAGTGCCACATAACCAGCAAGTGTGCGAGAGTCACTATTTCTTCTCACTGTAATTTCAGGTCAGTGTGGCTCACTGTTTCCATATAACCTCATACGGATGAATTAATGTGCTTTACAAATAAACTCAAGCCCTTTAGCTCTCTTTTCTGCTTGTTTCTCTCCGATTGTTTGTCAGATGTTTGGGGAGATTCGTGATGTGCGCTGCAAAAAATGATGTTCTTTCCTCAGTATTTTTGTCTTGATTTAAGAATGTTTAGATGTTTGTGCTGGAAAACAAGACAAAAACACTGAGGAAGAACATTTTTTGCAGAATGTTATATTTAGACATGCTACGAATTATCTTGATTTACATAAAATTGTTTTGAAGATCCTCAATTGTAGAATACAAGCAAGTCTTAAAGCAAGCAACTTTACAATCAACAAAGCCAGTTAACACTCTCTTTTTTAAAGAAATCATTTGTTTACTAGTTAAATCACTTAATCGATTTGAGAATTACATGTACACTGTATAAAAAAAAAAGATTTTTTGAAGTAAATAGATTATTAGAGTCTGCTTTACAAGAAAATACAATTTCAGTTGTTCAAGTTGTTACTTGCTGTTTCTACGTAATTATTTGTGAAATTTACAAGCAATTTCTGAGTGAATTGTTTCAAAGTAAATCCTGCAGATGGTTTGAGTTGAAATATGACGTGTTTATGTGTGGCTGTAGCTAGAATGTGATTGTCTCATGAGAATATTGTGACATTCTCAGCTCTTCACATCACTGACACTGACTGATGGTGTTAATAGATATGATGGAATACTGCGGCCTAAGCGCTATATACATCGCTCTTCAAGACAGTTCTACACATTCATCATCCGATGCCGGCTCTTTTCCTACATTTCTGTGCAAAAAAGACTTGCGTAGGCCTGCTGGGGTTCATTTTAACAACCTGTCAGCGCTTAAACTCGAGCAGTTTTCTCCCGTGTCTGTTGAAATCAGCACACTCTGTTAACAAAGGCAGTGATTTTATCTGATATTATTACGGAAGAAAAACTTGTGTGCTTAAAGCGTTAGTTCACCCAAAAATGAAAATTCTGTCATTACTCACCCTCATGTCGTTTCACACCCGTAAGACCTCCGTTGATTCTTCAGAACACAAATTAAGATATTTTTGATGAAATCCGATGGTTCAGTGAGGCCTGAGCAATGACATTTCCTCTCTCAAGATCCATTAATGTACTAAAAACATGTNACTAAAAACATATTTAAATCAGTTCATGTNTCTTCACATCACTGACACTGACTGATGGTGTTAATAGATATGATGGAATACTGCGGCCTAAGCGCTATATACATCGCTCTTCAAGACAGTTCTACACATTCATCATCCGATGCCGGCTCTTTTCCTACATTTCTGTGCAAAAAAGACTTGCGTAGGCCTGCTGGGGTTCATTTTAACAACCTGTCAGCGCTTAAACTCGAGCAGTTTTCTCCCGTGTCTGTTGAAATCAGCACACTCTGTTAACAAAGGCAGTGATTTTATCTGATATTATTACGGAAGAAAAACTTGTGTGCTTAAAGCGTTAGTTCACCCAAAAATGAAATTTCTGTCATTAATGACTCACCCTCATGCCGTTACACACCCGTAAGACCTTCGTTGATCTTCGGAACACAAATTAAGATATTTTTGATGAAATCCGATGGCTCCGTGAGGCCTGAGCAATGACATTTCCTCTCTCATGATCCATTAATGTACTAAAAACATGTTTAAATCAGTTCATGTGAGTACAGTGGTTCAATATTAATATTATAAAGCCACAAGAATATTTTTGGTGCGCCAAAAAACAAAACAAAATAACGACTTATTTAGTGATGCCCGATTTCAAAACACTGCTTCAGGAAGCTTCGGAGCGTTATGAATCAGAATCAGCGGTTCAGAGCGCCAAAGTCACGTGATTTCCATAGACTTTCACTGAGGGGCTCAAAACTTTCATACAAGAACTCTTATAGAGTATCTTATCATTAGCAAAGTTTAACAACTATCCTCAGACAAGCTAAAACATGCTAGCCATGTGCTAGCAACATGCTAATTGATACTGCTAAAGCATGCTTATTCATGCTAACGATGTGATAAACATGCTATCAAAATGCTAAGTCATGTTAATTCATGTTAAGATTATGCTAATTTATGTTAACGTTGAGGATCATGTTAACAACGAGCTAGCAACATGTTAAGATGATGCTATTAACATATGCTAAATAATGTTAGCAATGTTATAAAATGTTAAAACGTGCTAGGATCATGTTAGCAATGTGTTAAAACATGCTAGCAACATAGTAAGATCACGTTAACAATGTGATAAAACCTGTTAAGATTGTTAGCAAAATGCTAAAACTTGCTAACAACATGCTAAAACAAGTTAACAAAATGCGTTAAAACATGTTATGACCATGCTAGCAATGTGTTAAAACATGGTAAATAATGCTAGCAATGTG